>VZTL01052411.1:301-14639 GCA_013400535.1 Scopus umbretta | reverse complement strand
GAACTGGCTAACAAGGAATTCCAGAACCTCCTGATTCACAACCACAATCTCAGAGAGTGTGAGGAAATGCTTCTGATAAATAACCATCCTTAAAGGCCTTGTAGATAACACCTTATGGCACCTTGACACAAGAGAGTTGATAAATGACTAAGTGAAAAGACAGTGGGTACATTTAGATAGCGTTTCCATTTTTCCACATGGTACTTTTGCATTTTTTCAGAAGAGAAACCAGGGACTTCCTAACCTTTAGCTTACAAATGAAAAATAGATACAGCAAAATGGTGGATTTAACCTACAAGTAAGTATGTGTTAATTTCAGTTCCTGAGAGTGTGCCACATTAAACTGTTCTTTAATATTTAATTTATAGGAATTTAATAGGAATTTTTAACATTGTACATTAATAAATAAGTACTACCTTTTTTATTTTAAGTGCAGTGGTTTTCCTCAGTTGAGAAAGCCTGGTTCTCAGACTTGATTTATATGATGCTATGTTAAAAAAAAAGGTAGTAATGTTATGTGTGTTATTCATGGACTTGGAAGTCTCAAAGGATTTTAAATATATCTTGACACGTAAGCTCATAAATTGTGTCTAAGGTAGACATTTTGGCGAACTGGATATGGAATTAATGTTCTTGAGACTTCCAAACATCGTTGATCAAAAATACTTTCAAAATTCTCCAGAACTCCAAACTGATTTCTTTTGAACCTGCCTGTGTGGTCAGTACACCATCTATCAAATTGTTTTCAGCTTAGAGATGTATTTCATGGGCCCAGGCTGTGTTTCAGTGCAAATTTTTCCCATTGCAAAGGCTTGATTTCGTCAGTTTGGGACACAGCAGTTGAGCATGAGTCTCTAATGAAGCAATATAAAGAGTGAAACATGAGTAAGCACAGAGCTCAGCATTCCAAATGTGCATATGTTTATGGGTTTCTTGGTGATGATCTTTTTACACTCAATCTAATGTGTGAAATGCAAAGGCTTTTGAAAGCAATGTGTTTACTTTAAGCAGTGAGCCACACAGTTTCTGTGGGGTGGATTTGGAAGGATGGTCTTGAGAAGATCTGGAGAGGCAGAATCAAACACAGCAGTGGGCTGAGAGCAGGATTCTGGTTTTGCTTCCCTCTCTGTATATGGCCTTAACTCCTCTGGACCTTTTTTTATCTCTCCTATAACTGTTAATATTATAGACTGTTTCAGGCACCAAGAGTAATTTTTCCTTACTGTTTGTACCACACTGACTGCTGTTGTTGTCTTCAGGTAAGAGTGTCATCCCAATAAATATCACTGCATTCTGGTCTATACAGCTAGCCAAAGTGGGGACCATGAAGGTTATTTTCCTTAGGAAAAGCAGATGGCAACCTAATGTTTCTTTGGCAGAAAGCATTATTCTGCATGCAGCAGTAACAAAATGGGAGTCAGTTCCCTTGCTTGCCATTCCAAGTTCTTTCCAGGCCAGTCCCCCTCCCAAAATGTGTCCTTGATATCTCTCCAGGTGTGCTGCAAGAGCTTCCTTACCTATGGCCTTTTTGATGCTTTCTGCAGCTGGGTATTTCCAGATTTTGGAGACCAGAGTGTTACTAGTCCTGGCTGCTCACCTCCATACCACAGCATGTTTCCACTGTATTTTATAGGAGATAGAGATTTGTTTATTTATAACAGGGTTTACTTCTATTTTTTTTTTCCTACAAGGCCATTCTAGCTCCCTATGATCTGACCAAATCTCGTTCAAAATATCTTCTTGCCTGATTACCTTTTCAGCATGTGGAAAGGGTCGTTCTGTGTATCTCTGATGGGTCTCTGTTGTTGCTGCAAAATCTGCTCTGTTTGGTTCTTGGAGATAATTTCTTTCTAGTACAACTGTTTCATTCTCTGAAATGATACTCC
The DNA here is from genome assembly GCA_013400535.1 of Scopus umbretta. Lineage (NCBI taxonomy): Eukaryota > Metazoa > Chordata > Aves > Pelecaniformes > Scopidae > Scopus > Scopus umbretta. The sequence goes on along the minus strand of VZTL01052411.1, from coordinate 12,753 downwards.
TTGGCTCTTGTGGCAGAAACCTGAAATATTGCTGTGACATCTTTTTGGGTGATCCTGTGGTATTCAGAGCTGTCTTCCAAACTTTAGCCTGTTCTTCCTCATAGCTCTTCCCACACCAAGAAAAATGCCTCTTCTAAAAGTTCCCTGTTTGAATGGGAAGGAAAACTTTTATAAACTGAAAATTTCTTCTTCAGCAGAAATGAGCATTTTTTCAGCATTGCAGTGTAGAAGGCTTGTATAAGATCTACACTTCTGTGTTTCTTTTCAGGAACCACATATGAGAATTTATGAAGGACCTGTGTTTACACAGCACATGATATATTTTATCATGTGCAGAAAGTGCCATGATATATTTTATGCTCTTTTTGGAGTGTTTTTTCTATTCAAAGGAATGGAATATACTGTTCCCAGTCTTTTCTGGGAGGTTTCATGCACCAAACCAGATGAACTGATATTGAACCTTAGTACTACATGACCAGATTGCCAATTGGTGCATCAGATTGGTGCAGAAGTGAGTGTTGGATTTCTAGATTCACAGAATCTAATAAACTGGACAAAATACTTTGAATTCAAAGTTCAAAAGGCTCAGGGGGCATCTCCACTATTAGTGTACCTGTTTTTCTGAATTTCTTTCAGGGAGCACACATGCTAGAGCTTACAGTGCAAGGACAGTGTTAATATATAAACAGAAAGGACTGGGAGTAGAATTTGATTTACTGCAGGGAAGTATATTTCCCAAGGAGAGCTTGTTACTTTACCTGGCAGTGCCAAAACTGTATCACATTTTCTCCCTGACTTGTATGTAAATTCAAAACTCCATGTAAGCCAAAAACTCCACAGAAAACTGTGTTGAAAAATGTTTGTAAAGTTGATTCTTCCAGAGAACCTCCGTTTTCTTTCTGTAAGAGATTTCTCCCTCCCACTGGGTTTCATAGCAAATATCTTTTTAAACTAACTCATGTTTCTCTGCACTCACTTTCCTATTGACAGCCACTTGCTGTGCCATCACAGAGCAGTAGTGAAAATAGCAAGTTCTGCTCAAAGACTTTAAAATACTTCATAGTATTATCTGGGTTTAAAAAAATATTCTGACACTGGCAGGCTTAGCCATCCAAAACCTGCTCCACAGGCCTCCCAGATGTGACAGGCTCATTCCCCAGGGTAAAAAGCTGTCACTTTAAATCACTACAGGTCTTATTCTGGTGTATTTTCCCCTTGTTTGGGGCATTTTCCATTTTTATGACCAACACAATGCAACAGATAGGGTGTCCCCCATTCCTAAACATGAACAGGAATCCTGTACCGTTCCCTAGGGTAAGGTTTCTGTGCTTCAGGCTGAATTGGCCCCTGCTGCTTGCTCAAGTCAGCTCCTTCCTGAAGTTTCGTTTCCCTCTGTCCAGCTCCCTGGGTAGAAGAGAAGCTTCCACTGAAGACACATGATGCTCTGTCTGGCCAGCCAGAGATATATAACAGTCTTGGCCATGAAACAAAGAAATTTAGTAACAATAACTTGTATGTGGTCCATTTCCCAAGTTTTGTGTGTTTGCCAGTTTTTCTCCTCTCTCCTTCTTGCTCTCTTAAAAAAAAAAAAAAAAAAAAAAAAGTTTCATTGTTTCCCTGTTAGCTCAGAAAAGCCATGAGCCAAGTTAGAGTCCCTTTGCTTTAGACATACCAGGGATGGAACAGTCCATCAGGGCTCACGGATACCATCTTCCAGCCTCCTTGTTACAGCAGGCCCTTTTCCTGCTGAGAGGCTCTTGACTGGAAAGCTGGAGCACCACAGCAACTTCTTCCATGTCCTGAGGTCCTGAGGTATCCTGGGCCTTTCTTCTCTGATTTAAGAGGCATGCTTTAGTTCAGGCAAGCATCCCTATGTTAGTCTTCTACACCTTGCAATCTTTCTCTGAATCTAAGCCCATGTAAGCTGAGATTGCACAAGTCTCCTTGGACTTTCTCCCTTTTACTTAAGGTCTTCTCTTGTGCTTTCCATCCAGCTGTAACCTGTTATCTGTCTAGCCCAGACTAGTGGCAGATCTCAGGGAGATTTAGATGAACAGTACAGTAGGTGTGTTGTGTATGACTTTCAAAGCAGGATGCTCAGGGTGATTCTGTTTGCACTGGCACATAAAACCCCCAACCAGCTTATTGGAACATGAGATTGGCCGAGATATGTATGCCTTCACAAAAGCCTCGGCCTCAGCTGACACATACATTCTTTCTGTTTGGTGTTCTCAGATAGAAGCTGGAGCAGCAAGAACAACCAATGCCCTCCCTGTGAAAGTCCTTTACATGATATGAGCCCACATTTTATTTATTTAGCACACTGGGGTTTGTTTTTTTTTTTTTTAAGACCTTGTTTCAGCTGAAATGTATTACTAAATTCCAGTTGAAAAAGGCTTCCCTTTTTTATGAGAAACTTTATGATCCATCATACCCCATTGCTCAACATTATAGTGATCCATTACTGAGCGCAACTTGGCAGTCCCTAAAAACTGAGTGTCAGAATCTATGACAGCAGAGCAGAGGCAGAAGAATCACCTTACGGATGTGGGTTTTTTAACACTTTTGCCTTAAACTTCTAATATTGGCCTTTGTTAAAGAAAAGATGCTGAGCTACACGAATCTTTAGTTTTAGTGCAGTTTTCTAAAGTTCTTTTTTATGTGCTGGTCAAAATTGTATTTACTTTAGTAGGGGTTTTCAGTCTGCTCAGACACACTTCACATTGCCCCCAAAGACCTGGTCATATTTCTGTCTTTTCTGGGAAGCTACAGAATTTTGACTCAGTTCCTTTTTAGAGGGCTCCAACAACTTTTCAGATCTTGTTTTAATTATTTTCTGGCCATTGTTGAGTTTTGTGAGTACCTCCATTATTTGTTCCAGTTTGATTGCAGATATCAGCTCAGCCTTTCTCTCCTGGGAAACTTGATTCCTCTGCTGATATTCGCCTGCCCCGTAGCCAATATTTTTGGTGTGCAAGATTGTTTTCACTGGAAAGAGAAAATGGTGACAGGTATTTCTCGAATGCAATCATGTTTGTTTATTGAGAAAGTTCACAGAGACCTGCAGCAATGACCTAGGAGTCAGTGTCCTTGCTCGTAAAGCTGTTTTTCTTTTCCAGTAATTCTACCCCTTTTTGGTGTTTTTATTTTACAGGTGCTTTTTCTGTTGTTTTCTGCCTGACACTGGTTGCTTCTGTCACTTGTGCAGACACATATAGGTCTATGAAGCCATGAGCAGTGTTTACAGTGTGTTTTCAGTTCCCATCCAAACCACCAAAACCAGCTTAATAGAAATATCAGATGTGTCATGTAGATTAGTTTCATGAATAGTAACTTGTTTTTAAACAAAAGAGCATTTTTTTCTGCTCTCCTATATATCCTGAATAAAAGGCTTCTACCAGGTCCATTAGCTTCACAGAGGTTTGAAAACGTCCATACACCGAAGACACAACCCTTTGAAGAATTGAATCTTCCAGTAGAATAATGAGAGAGATTTGGGCTCCATCCCTAGCCTTCATCCAGACCTGTTGGGTGGCTGATAATGTCTTAAGCTTAATATGCCTTATTTTCCCATTCTGAGGTACTGAGACAGCAGTAATAAATTATTAGTTAGTCATACAGCTATAGACATTAGTGTGTATGAAGTGTATTTGTGTCCTTCACTGGGATTAAAACTAAATTAATTAATCAGAATGGTGACAGGCACAGTTTGTAGGTTGCAAGTAGATACATGTAATTTTTTTTTTTCCTTTGAACTGGAGAAGACACTCTACAAACTTCAGAGGTGGCCTCTTCTTTCTGAGCCTTCAAGTCTTCCCCCGTTCAGCTTGTGGGAAATCAGTTCTGCAATGTTGCTTCATCTGGAAGAAGTATTTGAGGGACTGGCCTTTGCATGCCTTTTCCCCCCAAAAAATTTAAAAGCTTTGCCTTGTTCTAGATATGTAGGACAATTATGTAGCTATCAAAGAGGAAGCAGTTAAAAAAATTTAGCTAGGCAACAGGTGAACAACAATGTCATTAAATGCACAACTGGAGGAGTTCAGAAATTTGGAGTAACGCCTTTACTTTAGTGTAAATGTGAGTGTATGTTCATGAGGCAGGGAAGTCAGGGTTTTTTTCCCTCAGTAGTGTTTTCTCATGTGCCAACAAGAATAACCAGAAACAAATACATGGCTATTTTTCTAAAGGCAACAGGAATTCTGTTAAAGTTTCCAACCCTGTGCTGACCTGAGGGTTTGGACAGCTGAATGCTGATCCCTTGCACCCAGAGATTCTGCAGAAAAGATGTGGTGTAACTTCCCACCAGGTCAGTGCTTGCTCTGCTCATGCAGCCAAGCCCTTGTTGCTGCCCCGTTCACATGTTGGCACCAGCGTGCACTCCCCTCCGTGCTGTACCTCTGGGGTCAGCACGACCTGGGCTGTGGCTGCAGCAGCAACTCCTGGCTATCCCTGCCCGTTGGCCCTAAACAGGCCCTTTGTCACTACAGCTGATGTTTTTTCTGCTTTAACCTGGCAGGCCCTTCTCTTGATGAATCTCTTCTCTTGACCCTCGTTCTCTGCTTGCTTGGTCTGAACAGACATTGTTTTGCTCAGCTAATGAATGATGGAGTATGGTGTTTTGCCTCAAGCTCGCTTGTAGCTCTGGTTCTACTCTTATTGCCCTGCTTGAGGCTCTAAACTTCCCCTCTAACCCCCTTCCTCTCTCCTGCGACTGTTTTAGATCTCCTTCCATTTATTTTTTCTCAGATTTTCAGCTTTATGTCTTTTCCCCTTTCTAGGATGTTCTTTTCCACTGAACTGTAAACCCTTTCCTTGCCTTTACCATTCTCTTTTGCCTCTTAAAGCCCACAAGCACTTGCTCACGCATCTGTTCTGGGGATGGCTCTGAAACATCTTTCCTCCTCCTCCAGATTTATCTTCTGAAGCAAACTGGCTCTGAACTGACACTGACCTTTTCCCAAGGGACCGGGACACATGTTTGAATTTCAGTCCACTTCTTTCTTTTTCTTTCAGTGACATTTCTTATGGTAACACCTCCCAAAACACAGACAAGTTCTTCTAAACTGTCTTCCCTAATTGTTTTCAGATAAAAATTATGCATCTTAAATCTCACAGGCCATTAGTAATTGAAAGAACTTTTGGCGTGTAAAAAATGGTGTTTAAATGCTGAGAGGAATCTGGCAGAACATTACTGCCCTATCTTTCCAAATGTTGCAAGATATTCTTGGCTTATTGCATATTATATAACAGAACCCTTAAACACAGATTATCTTTAGAAAGAAAGTCAGTGATTATTGTCAAACTGCAGTGATGAATTAGCTGAAGCCGATGAGATGCATTTGCAAAAGGAACTGACCAAGAGAAGTAAGAAGTAGCCAGCCTGTTTTGGGAATAACAATGTTCTTAAAGATAAGTAAATAATACATGTGATCCCACATTTATTGTTCTCTTGGAATGATTTTTCTGACTTCAGAATAAACAGAAACTTTATTTACATTATGCCTGTCTGCTTTTCATAGGGCTAACTAAAGACTTTTGCCTGTCAGTACAGCAAAGAAATTGGCCAAAACTGGGGCCACAGCAAGATAAAATATCTTTGGTTTTCTGTTGGAAGTCCTGCCATACAAGCAATTTCTGACTGATGGAGTCAGTGTAACTCATGTGTTTTCTAGGATTCTTACTGGCAGCAGCAGAAGACCAATATTGGGAGCAGAGTTAAAGGAGCAGACTTTTTATGCCTCCGTTTGCTCATGCATTTTAAATAGATCCTGCTTTTGAGCACTAAGACTTTAGTCTTCAAAAAGAATAAAAGAATAAGTCGTGGATGAACAATATCATGCTCCTTGTAGGGATATTTGTGCACCCTACTCTGAGTTCAGAAAATTCTTTTAAAACTGGGAATACTTTACCTGATTTCTTACTTGACTTATCATTAGAGGCTTACGATTTCTGGGAGGAGTAAATTATAACCAGCTTCTTCTGTGAACATTTAATAATTTGGTCTTCTGTGAATATTTAATGTACAGGTTAAATGTGAGTACAGCCAAAACTCCTATTCCTGCTGTTGGGATTTTGCCCTTTTTGTAACTAGCAGCTTGCCAAAGAATGTGGCGGATTCTCTGCTGCATATAGTCTTTAGATCAGACTGAATGTCTTTCCGAGAAAGATGCCCTGAGTGAACCGCAACTTATTGGAACCGATTTAGGAATTGCTGGGCAACCTCCTCTGGGCTATGCTCTGCAGATGTCAGAGTAGGTGACTGCAAAGTTTCCATATGACCTTAAAATCTACAAACACATAGCTGATCTTTGAAATATCAGAGCCTTAAAAAAGTTCTTCTTTTTTCGTCAGAGAGGTTTTAAGATCTTTGATGTGCTAATGATCAGACTTGTCTGGCTAGATGATAAATCTCAGATGAAAGAAGTAGATGGTGAGTTAAGACTTCTTCCTCACCTCTGCCTGGGAGCTATGGCACATCTTAGTAACTTAATAAACAGTATGTGTGTTTACGGGATTGGGCACGAGTTTAATTGCAGCTCAGTAGGAAGCTGTTTTCCTATTTTATGAAATCTCTCTTGATTTTTCAAAATGTCCTCATGCTTCGCAGAGCTGAAATCGTACCAGCCTTTCACCTCCTTCTAGCTTAAAGCCCAGGGTTTAGGACTCTGGAATTATAATACTATGTCCTTGTTCTGGGTCAGGTACAGCAGGAGACTGCCTTTTGTCTTCCAAACCTTTCTGAAAGAGTTGGGCTGGGGGCTGTGTACTGTTCCCCAGCAAAAGTCCATCTCCTCCTCATTTTGAACAGCAGCTCTATCCTGGACACTGAAACTTTCCCTGAGGAAAATGGCCAGCACTTTCTGGTGAAAATGTCAGTTCTGACAATTTGTTGTTTCTTGACAAACTCTTTCTACCTCAAATAGTAAATTATTTGTTGGAAAATTCATGACTAAGTCTACTAGTAATGATTGTGAAAAATGCTACGTGCAGATATAGAGAGAGTTCACTTAAAGCTGTGATGTTTTAAGAATCTCAAAAGCTTTGTGGACCACCAGAGATAACAAATCATAGCAACTGTGAAGGCCAAGATGAAAATGCTATCAAATAGAATAAAAATTGTGTCTAATCTTTTAAGTATTCAGAAGTTTTTTAATGAATATGTTTACATATATTTAAATCAGAATTTTCTGTCAATGCTAGAGTATACATAGGGAAAAAAAAGAAAAATCTTTTTCTTCTCAAAATCAGATTTATTAAGTGTAAACAAATGTCCTTCCCAGTCTGGCTGAAGCTGGCAGTGCTAAATTTTAACTTTGCAGAAAGTATTTAACATAATGTGTGTAAATATTATGTTAAAGGTTTCATGTCCTGTTTTGAACAGTGGCAAAAATTTCCTTTCAGCCTTCAGGTTTTCCACTAATTTCTTTCATATTAAATCAGTGCAGGCTAAAAAAACTGCTGATCAGATCTTTACTGAGCTTTATTGTAATGTAGTTTAAGTGGATGCAGATGGATGGTTTTTCTTTTTCTTTATTTCTTCATTTTTTACCTCCATGTCTGAAATATTATAAAGGAGACTGAAGTTCTTGTGGCATTAACATGAGAGTCTCAAAATGGGCCAAAAAATAAATATTGTAAAAATATGTCATCCAAATCAAATACTATGTGAATAAGGGAAATTGGAGAGGTTACAATTGTGGTTCAAGGTTTTACAAGCAAGGTACCTCAAAAGTTAGCTAAATACATTTCAGATGGATGTAAAATGCAGAGGAAATGTGTTAAGTATCTTCCCTCAGTGAGATCTCAAGCCTTGCTCAGATAACAACCTTGGAGGTCAAGTCTGCATGTGGTACCTATGGGGTGATGGAAACAGGCTCAGATCCTCCTCTCCCTTCAGCAGCAACATCCAGCTGGTAAGGAAGCCAAGGATCTGTTATGGCCTGATAGTGCACCGTGGACACCTTTATGCTTACCTGCAATCAAAACCCTGAGGGTGCCCAAGAACTATATTGCAGTATATGGAGCCTTCAGGTTTCCTTGCACTGGGCAAAAGCTTTGGCTACTGACTGCTCATGGTGCTTAACTGTATAATTGTCTTGATTATGCTAAATTGCACTGTGTAGTCCCTTAACAATTATGCGGGTTAGCAACAGTATTAAATGACAAAAATGACATTAGTGTAATCGTAGCATTGTCTAGCAGGAGCGTGAAAGTCAGTAAATACAAGATCCTGCACAGGTTTCCCGTGACGAACCGCTCTCACCATTGCACACTCTGGCAGCTGCATGTGACTTTAGCACAGGGGGTGATCATAATATCACTTATTATGTAAAAAGTCTTTGCTTATGGGACAACTTTACCAAAATGCTTATTTCTAAATATTCACTAAATAGTGAATGTTTGGGCAAACAGTTTTCACCCAGTGGTTTACATCAAAGAGCTGGTGTTGGCTATCAGAACTTGACTGAAGCGTTTGCAGGTGGGTTTGAGTATTACTGAGAAATCTTGCCATTTCTTTCACAGAGCTGGCTGAGTTCAATAGTCCAGGACAGTTTTGATGAACCGATTGTTTCTAGGGTGCAGTTCTGGTCAGCCGTTTGACCACATTGCTTTGCCTGGGAGCCAGGGACACAGAGCCTTGAAAAGAGAGTCTCGGCAGTGAAAACTGAGGAAGAATTTGCACAGAAATTCTGGGGGCTAAAATTTCAAAATGTTTTGCAAGTACCTAGTTCGTGACTACTAAAATCTTCCTGTTGACTCAGGTACTGCAGACCAGTTTCCTTACTCCCCTACCTGAGGCAACAGAGCTGTCTGTGGCAGCCTCCCTGGACAGATGGGCTCTTGATCTCAGGAAAGNCCTCCTCCTTTTCCAGAAAGATCAACATGCTATAGCAACTCCAATATGATAAAGAGGTAGCTTCCTTCCCTGTTGCACTATTTGCAATATTATCTATTTTAATATATATCAATCATATTTAATATTTAATTATTTTAAATTTACTGTTTTAACGGACAGTAATATATATATTGCATTTGTGCAGCAAGCTGTGAACGACGAATGTGGCTCTTCTGCCATCCACTACTTTCCATATGACTTATCTGAAACCTGTGTTGTTTCAACCCCTGTGACTGACAACAAGAGAGTAAAGACTGTAGCTTGGACGAGCAACCACACGAGCATGAGCTTCAGGGAACCCTAGAAAGTTACAGAACCAATTGCCAGCTTTTGTGCTGTACAGTGTGAAGTCCCAAAAAAGGCTGTACATGTTTTATTTAAATATTTGACCAGCTTCACTGTGAAATAACATCAGAAATGAACAGAAGCTAGCTTGTTCTGATTGACTTTTCATGTTAGGGTTTTTGAAGGGGTTGTGTAGGATCCTCTGCAGCTAGCAAGCTTATTACATGTCTATTTTTAAAAAGATGGTTATGGGTTATGGCTATGAAATAACATGGCCACATCAATGAATCCCATATTAAATAGTAGTGAAGCATTTCTGCTTGTTGTCCTAAAGTGCTGCTAAAATCCAGAGCAAGGCCCTTAAGCTAAGCTACTTGATTGGCTGTCTCTGCTAGTGAAAGTATTTGTAGAAGCTAGGATTAATTTATATTATCTCAAAGTAATAACAAAGTGTGGAGAAATATTTTTTCACTTAACCATCTATGGAAAAATCAGTGCATTCCTCTTTTCATATTCTGGGGTAACCTATAAATTAGTTCCTTAGGTATTTATAAGGATAGCTCAGTGTGTGGGATTTGCTAATAAGCCCTCCTGAATTCTGGTTTGGGTTTCCTCTGGTGAAGTGAGCATGCATATCCCCAAGTAAGCCATCTGGACAGACCCTATTCAATCTGAAGAACTTAACACTCCTGTAAGGTTTAAGCATTCCTAGAAAATTTTGGATTCCCTTACAAATTGTGTTTACACTATTTAATAGTGTGAGTGTAGCCAAGATAGACTGTATCTGGAAGAGGTCTTCCATTTAGCAACTGAATACCTACTCCTTGAGTAGAGAAGAGGGCAAACCTTGTAAAAGTGAAGCAAATCTGTTTGAAAGGAGGAAAGAGAGGTATTTTCTTAAGGTGGCATGTCTTCTTGCATTTGAAGTCATATTTTATATAATATATGGCTAAAGTTCAACTTGATGTGGCTTGAGCTTGGCTTCCTTTGGTAAATAAGAGTGTATATTCCATGGATGGACCTTCCTTTAATTTCAAATTCAGACTCAAAATCCCTCCGGAGTTTAGGGAATTGTGCTCCCAGGGTTATGACCCATAAGCTGAAAAAGGAGGGAGCTGTATGCAGAGCTCCAGGATTTGAGATTTTGGGTTGAGGACATCTCTACCATTTAAAAATCTTTCCATATACAATTCCCACCCCCCGCCCCCAACAAACTAACTAATAACCTACAAAGACTTACAAAAATGTATTGAAAAATTAATGCTCTGTTTGTATCTGGGTGTTAACTTTAAAAAAAAAAAAATCTCAGTTTTTCAGTCCTCCTGAACTCACACTCAGTAGTGCTTCTGAAAACACTCAAATAAAACTTTGCAGTTAAAGAATTTCTTTATCAGCCAAAATGACCTATTAAAAAAACAAAAGAGGAATTTTCTGGTGAATAAAATATTGTGCTGCAACTCTTTTCTCTGCTTCAACCTGACATTGTTCCTGCTCTGACTCTATTGACAGTTTTGGGGGAAAGACACGTTATTGTTTTGAGCTGTGTCTCAGTATTCATGATGCAGTTTCTTTACAGAGTATGTTACAGCAGCAGTTCCCTGAAAAATGTCATTTGATACTTTGGTACAAGTGGAACAGTGTGTCAGCTCGATTTCTTTGCAAAATGCCTTTGCTGTGGACACAGATCTCAATGAGTGCAGCTCATTTAAAGCCAGAAAACTTTCTCTGGTCCCAGCATTACTCAGAGTTCACATTTAATGTGTCCATCGGTTGCACACTTGACAATTACTCTTGTCCAAAAAGAAATATCTCTTCCCCATAACGTATTGGTTGAAAAAGTGATTTACATTAAAGAATGAATTCTCACAGTGCATTATAGGTATAGCTGGGGAGGGAGTATGGATTAGAAGCCTTGCCAAGGTCCCAAAGAGATCTATATTAGGCAGCCCCGTGCCTCATTTCGACTGCAGTTTTATCTATTTTTGTTCCACATTTTGGGTGTCTGCTGTGGGCTGTGGTTCCCTCTGGGCTCATGGCAGTTTCAGAAGGACAGTGGTCAGTCTCAACACCTGGGGCAGTCAGTAATGATGTGCACTTTGCTTTTTTCCTCTGGAAGACACAACCTCCAGCCTGAGAGAGAGGAGAGCTTTGCAGCCTGAGCTCTCTCTTACCCTGCCACTCTCAAAACTTAATTTTAATGGGCTCATAAATTAATTTATTTGTTTTGAAGAGACATTCCCTGGAGAGAATGGGCTGGATTCATATCTCACACCCATGGAAATCTGGAGTAATGGTTCTCGTCTTGGAAATCACTCCAGTTTATGCTGCTGCAATAAACCAGGAGTTGGCTACTGTGCTCTTCCCAATCATCATTTTAATTCCAGCACATACTTGTATGTGCTCTGCAGTAAAATTAGAGAAAGAAACATCTGGCAAACAAAATGATTACCAAATAGATGTTGCCCATTGGCCCTGATTTCACACTCAGGATATTTAAAACAAATGTTCTGGTGCTATTGAGATCTTGACATGTTTGTGTTTAGCATGTCGGGTCAGCTGAAATTGCCTGTGTTCACAGTGATCCCTGATGAGAGATGCTTTGAGTCACAGATTATTTAGACTGTTCTCAGTATGGGGTACAACTTAAAGCTCCTTAGCAGTGTGACTCTCATAACAATGATATAACCCAACAGCAGGTCCTCTGACCTGCCAACATGCCCGTCACTTCCAGGGAATTTGTGTAGCTAAACAAAATATTTATGAACTAGTGGGAAAACAGGAGTCATGCAGTGAATCTGCCTTTATTTTAAGGACAGACAGCACTCTGTGGCCTGCGCTGATTTCCTGGCGTATGGTACCCGGGTTTTTCTGTGGAAATGGACCACATCTCAAGAGATGCCAACAGTTCTGTTTTCCACTTGTCTCCTCCCCATTTGGAGATGAGCACATGCACAGTTTGTTTTGGCAACTTTTGGCTGCATTTTAAAGGTAGAATGGGGCCAGCCTCTCTGCTCAACTGGTAATTAAACAGTGATGAACTACTCAGTAGTGTACATAGAAGAGACTCACAGGTAGTGCAAATTGGCATTTTTGCCATATCAAGTTAACAACATATGTGTACGGGGAAATGGGAGGGAGAAAAAAGGGGTAGAAGGATGTCTTTGGTTAAGGGCTGATATTCTCCAAAATCTGAAGACAGATGACTTCACCAGGAATAAGTACACCTGTGTGCACCAACCTACCTTAGACTTTCTCCCTGTTGGTGAACCCA
>VZTL01052408.1:0-16776 GCA_013400535.1 Scopus umbretta | reverse complement strand
GGCTGGGGTTAAATCACGACATCTGGACAAGATGAACACTGTCCCCAGTAGCATTCTGGTATGGTAGTTTTCCTGCATGACTATTTTAATTGTTATTTGTCTTTCAAAGAGAGTAATTTCTCCTATTCTAACTCATAAGCATATGACAGTTGTCCATTAATCTGTCCACATTTGACATGAAAGCTAAAACAAAAGACTTATTGAGACAAAACCCACAGTACTAACTCTTAAGTGAAAGAAGAATAATTTTATATATGGGGTTTAATGGGAAGCAAAACACACAATCAAATAAACACATCTCAAAGAGAACAATTCATGTCAGCTTACTATGTATGTTTACCTTGAAGCCAGTAAACTAGAAGGAAAAAAAAACAAAACACTTTTTTGGATACAAATCAGCCACGAGAACAGTGTGTGACTCAGACTTACTTAGTCTTAGCAGTCAGTCAAGAAAACAAAAAGCTATTGGGAATTTTTCATGTAATGGATTATTTCTAAAGATTTCCAGGTGTCATCTTCAAGATCTTTCATTTCAGATATAAGGTAAGAAATTACTTTGGATGGTTTTGTCTTCAATTTTTTACATAAGTCTCTCTATTGTAACCATATATTATTTTTGGGATCTGTAAACTTTCTTCAAGCTTTTTAAAAAAATGTGGTCCTCTGATCTTTGTAACTCTTGAAGTATGGAGGAAAAGCCACAACATAATGTTGCCTTACAGTATTTATCTGAAGTACAGAAAAATAGTGTAGGTGAACAGATTAACAGTAGACCATATATAAGCCTTCATCTTTTTTCCCTACAGAAGCTTTGTAAAATTGTGTATGCGTAAAAGAAAAAAAAAAAACCAAAAACCCAAATTATATTTTACCTTTGAGTAATACACAGTATATCCTTAAATTTTGATATTATCCTGCTTAAGTCTCTGAAATGGAAGCATTATGATTTATAACCTATGTTCCACAAGATGTAAGTTGTAATAGCAGTGGGATATCAATAGATTGTTTATGCTGACTGCCTGCATTCATTTGCAATGTTAGCCCAAACGATAAGGGGGATTAATTACTTGATGAGTATGAACATTGTTGCTCTTTAAGATCCATCAGCTATAATCACGATGTATAATACTGTTAATCCTTATCGATTAGAAGAATTGTGCTATAAGGTTGCCTTTGACAGCATGGAGTAGGGTTAGGTTGCCTCGCTCATCCTTTCCGATCCTGAGTTTCCAGGAGGAACCTTTCTTTTTGCATGCAGGTCTTGGCAGTAGAAAGACCAAATAATGACCACTGTACTATTCAGGACAGCTACAACAGTATAGCTTCTTTCCCAGGGAAGTAATTGTTTGCAATGCACTCAGTTTATAAATTCTGTGTGAACAACACTTTGTTCTATAATACCTCCCACAGTTCTAATTTATCTTTTTTTAAGTCAATTTGGCATTTTATCAAATTATAGTTGGAAAGGGCATACTCAACACTGTTTTCCTAACATTTACCAAGGCCACATTCATAATTCCCAATTTAGTTCTAATAGATGAATATCTACCTTCAACAAACCTTCAGTGATAGCAATTTCACTTGTTCCTTAAATATTGATCTGTTTCGTTGATTAAATCTTGAAGTTCAGCAAGTCTAGCAAGGTCAGTGAGAAAAATTTAGCTTAACAGTGGACTTTTCACTGATAAATTTAAAAGTCTTCTCTATGCCAAGTTCATTTGTCATTGATTAAAACTTTTTCTACAGCAGATTTGACCATGAACTCCATAAACATTAACACATAATTATCCTGGGGATTGGGTTGATACACATTAATTACAACTGTGTGGTATCTTTAGTCAAACAGTGTAATGGGATGCTCTAGGTGCAATCATTCAACCCAGAATATCCCATGGAAGCACACAGCGATTTCATTTTTGGTTTTCTGTTAAGAGAAGGACAGACAGACAGAGTCAGACAGAGAGACAGCACACATGCAAGCAGACACTGTGTGTTTCTGTGTGCGCAAGGGCGTGTGTGTTTACATACACAATGAGGTCAACTAATTCTCACTTGCAAATGAACTTTTACATTAAAGAAAACTTAATTGGAAGAATATTTTATTGTACTTTCAAAGAAGGCAATCTAACAAAAAATACAGGTGTTGTTACATTTCAATGTATGTGTAAGGTATTGTAATAGAAGTTCCACATTTTGTAAAAAACCAAGAATTAACCTGATGAACTAAGCTTAAGAAAGATCACTAACATAGGCTTCATTATAGCCCACCTATCTATATAGTCCATACTAGAGGACTGCCTACCAACTGGGCTAGGATACTCAAGAGGTCATCATTCTTTACAGTATTTTAGGTATCAATATTTCAGACATATTACTAGATAACTGAGTAAAAAGCAGTTCCACTATGATTTTTTATTCTTATTCTTTGCACATGTCCCATCCAGGAACCTGAAGAGGTTTTTTTTGTTTGTTTTTAAATTCATGCCCATAGTAAAGTTCATTACTAACAACAGCCTTCAATAAAAGCCCTTTGCTCCTCTACCATGCCAATAGTGCTAATTCACCCATTTAAATTTGGCTTTTACATTAAGTTTGGTTTTAAGTTAACAAATTGGAAACTCTTCAGTCACATATGTTTGCTTTTGTTGGGCATGCAACAGATTTTTTGCTCAAATCTCTGCTTTTCTGATCTGTTTGCTACTTCAGTTATTGAACAAATACTATAACTCAGCCCACATATTCAGTCCTCTCATGGTCTTCTTTTATTACATACTCATTGGTGCTCAAGGTCACTCTGGGAAAGAAGGGAGGTTTACAAAACTCAGTTCTATTGGAGCTATAAGAGAACTTCTATACAGTGATGTACATGTAATTATTTTTTTTAACTCCAGTTAAAATCTTTGTTTTAAGTGATAGGAGCAGAAAACAGACTCTAAAAAACACCTTCATTGAATTTTTGAAAAGTGTTTGGTCCCTCGGTTCAAACTTATCCATGCAAGCTTCAAAAATTTAGGTTAGTTCTAAAGCAAGGGATGCTAAGAGATTGTATTGTCACACCCATAGCAGATTTTTTGCTGTTGCTCATCTTGACCTCTACACACATATGCTGGATTGTCACCAAAACAGGACTACTCATGTTTTCAATATTGAACCCGTATTTCAAAGTTTTTCTGGATTCTGCAGTTCATCAGAGGTTTAGACTTTAAAGCAAGAACATGTTAAACGTGTACCTCTTTGTCTCCCATTCTCTGCAAGGCATCACCCAGGTGAAAATAAAAGCGTCCATCATTTGTGCCAGGGTCACCAGACTCTAGTCCTTCCTGGAGAAGGGAAGGGGGGTGGGGGAAAGGTATAAAAGGAACTTCAACAGGTCTTCTAAAAGAGTTCATCTGATTGCTGTAAACAGGCTGCCAATTCTATGCAAGAGACAGGCTATGAAATTGGCTAGAAAATATAACCACCATGGTAACCTGGAAATTAGGTTGAAGGAATACAATACTTCAGTAAAAAAACCATTGAGAAATGTTATCAGTTTTCCAAATACCATGGCCTCTCCCCTCAAGCCCTCCAAGACAGAGCTGTATTCAGCTCAGGACACTTGCCCTGACCCTATATACATATACACAAGCATTTTAGAAAGCTGGATTAAGGATTTGTTTTATGGTATTTCTTCTCAAACACTCAGAAGTATATGCAAGCTCTCTCTGGATTTTTCAAGAACCTTAAGTTTGCAGCATACTGCCAAACTCAAAACAATTTGATACTCACAGCTGTGTACTTTAGGGTTAACCTCTAATAAAACAAATACCTGATGTTTAAGAATTGAGTCGCAATGTACAAGCTCAAAGCTCCAGTTCAAAGGCAGTGATATAGCAATATAACTTCAACATATAGCTTAAAGAGTGATTTGTGATTAGTATGTTTCTACCTTGACATGTTTTATACATTCCAATTTTATTTTTTACAGGTAGAATATTTACTGTAGGTGAGAAAAGAAAGATACCTTTAGATAAGGTATGCTCTCTGCTATCTTGTTTTCTGCCTTCAGGATGAAGCCATAATGTACTTTGGCAAAGCCATCATTTGGAGCCAGGCTTAGAACCTGTTTGAGAATAAATGAATTAAATACTCATATATGGATCTATGCAAATTAACAAACCTGCGCACATATTACTATTTAGTGATGCAATGACATTTTCTTCCATTGTTGACTCTTAGATAAATTCTTGGCTTGGTTGTACTTTCTTTTTCCCATTCGCTTTTGTGTTTTGCCAGAAAAAAATCTATTACAAGCCAAACTTTCAAGTCTCAGAAGTAAAATTATTCCAACTGGAATCTCTGAATTGCATTTTTTTGTTGTTGTTGTTGTCCATCTTTCTCCACCCTCTGTCTTGAGTTACAGCATGCTACATTACATAATTAACACCACTCATTAACACCTAGGTTACCTATCCATTTGACTAATCCAAAGGAAAGCAGCTGCTTTTGAACAAGCCTACAGCACAGTCATGGGAAGTGTAGTGTAGAAATACACCTGATAGTGTAAAGTTAGATAGGTTTATACTGGTGGCAAACCAGTCGTGGCAAGAGAAAATACTACACTGCGAAGCACAGCGAGTACAATTTAGAAAGATGCTGTAAAATAAGTTGCATCACATGATGGGGCTGCAAAAACCCTGGGAACACAAAGGGCATTCTCAGCAAGACAGTGAACTGGAGCACTCTCTGGAAGAGCTTACATTTGCTTGGCCAAGAGAAAGCTATCAGATGGTAATGCAAGATCTGATGCAGTAGTGATTCAATGCGCTTTCACGCTAGAAGGTGATGGATAAACTATTCTTGTATAGCCGTGTCCTGCACTCTTTGACCATACCCAAGATGTAGTGTGCTGAATTAAGCTAAAAGATTTTGTATCCTGAACAAGATTCAGATAATGTCTGAGTTATAACCTAACTTATATTTGCAGGAAAGGAAAACCCACAGGCAAATATCCAGAGGTGGATATTTCATGGGGACTGTGCAAGAGAAAGATTTGTGAGTACAGGAATAGCTGTAGGAAAGGATCACTGTATGGGGCAGTGTTTCGGGGAAAGGAGGTGTGAAGCTGGCTGGCCTGAGTTCTGAAACGGGCACCCCCAACATTACTGAGATAATTTAAGTGCATTTGGTCTGCCTCAGCCAAGGGGAAAATTAGAGAATGTCTTGTTCTACCTTTCAGCTCCATGTTTCTATGAAGTATATATTCAATATCACTTGTAGCTCTATGAGATATCAATTACATGGTCAAGTTAATCTGTTGTTGTGCCTCTTCTTTCCTTAAAATAAGGGTGGACAGTCTTATCAGGACAGATCCTCCATCTGTGACGATCATCACAAGTGCCTGGGAGTCAGCGGAATTACAGAGGCTGACACCTGCTGAATATCTAGCACAGACACTAAATGCAGAACAATGGACAGATGAGCAAATTCTCTTGCTAAATCCATTTTTGAAGCTACTAAACTTAAGCCATGGATAAAATGTCTGCATACATTATAGTCGTTTCCCTCCGTCTTTTGCAGTCACTGTCTATCTAACCTAATTTTTCAAACAAAATCATTACAAGCAAAACTGTAACAAGTCCTCTGGGCCAATTTCTTTGCTTTCTCAAACCTTATTACATACAAACTACATCTGAGTAAAACCAAAATCAGTGTAACATGGGTATAAAATGTTATGAGTTAAAAATAGCAGCATTTCACTTCTTTTTGCAGAAAATAGCTACTATGAAGGAATGATCAATTTGAGAATCTGTCTGAAGTCCATAATATGACACATTATTAACAAGAAGTGAACTCGGCAATTCATAGTAAGGATGAGCTTGATCCCTAGTATGCTACCACCTTATGTGACTCATGCTTTTTCACTACAGCATTCTCTGTATAAGCGTTTTGATCCAAGAATCTGTACCTGCAGGGTGAAATAAAATGACTGACAGAAATATTTATTAGCCATATAATTTCGTTACAGTTCCTTTAATTATAGGATAAAGCTATCTGATTAGTTAAGACAGAATAGAATTTTCTGTATTACAGTTCATTTAAACTATGCTGAGATGCATTAAGGCATGATCTACATTCAGAGCCCCTAAAGAGAAGTGAAGAGATAAAATCAGCAGAAATTACACTGGAAGTATTTAATGTAAATTGTATTACTCTGTTGCTGTTGCTGCGTGCAATATTAATTATGTTTAGAAATAAGTTTTACTAAACTGCTCATAGCCCATTAAATATTAATCATGAATATAGAAATTAACCTCTGGGGCTATCAGTAGCTAATTAGCCAGGGCAGAGTACTGTGTTAATGTGGATATTCTGCTTTTGGTACCTGAGGTAGCTCAATCAGAGCTGGCTTATGCATGTCTATATAATGCTGCACTGAGCCATGCAGACATGCCTCAGCATGGCAGGCAGAAAAAGTGCTATTAGCAGACTAACTGGTCTTATAAAGTTCTCTTCCACTGTATTTTGTCATAGTCTGTAGATCTTTGAAAACAAAAATAGCTCTAAATTCTACTAGGACTACTTTTAACATTATATTTTCTTTGAAAAATTAAAACAACTCTGAATTCTACTAGGACTACTTTTAATGCTATGCTTCCATGTTCCTAAGTGTAACGTTCAAAAGAAAATGCTTTAATATTAGAGGTAAAACTGAAATCCTCTCCAATTGGACACCATTTTCCATTTCTGGTTCAGCCCAAAGTCTGGCAAGTGCATATTAGAAAAGTATATTTTGTGTCAGTTAGACTATACCACACTACAGCTGTAAGTACAAAATTCTTGATCTGAAGTTCAGTGTTTATACACATCACTTCTGTAGCTAAAAGAAGAAACATACTATATTTAAGACTTCTGAAATAAAAATGTGAGTGTAGCACTTCAACAGCTGCTAAGACATAACAAATTTGGAATGGAAAATAAGAATTGAACAGAAAATAAGTAAACTGGCTATTAAAAGTAAAGCAGAAAGTTTTCATTCCCTAGGATTCCTTGGGCATCTATTAAATTTCTGGGAGATGATGCCAGCTACTAACTACTGTTAGTCTGGTCTGAAATAGTATATATTGTAATCCCAACGTAGGGGACAGTGCCTGTGAAGGGTCCAGCTGGTTGTGTGTGCTCAGCCCACGCCTAACACAGATTGATAACACTGAATTAATATCGAAATGTTATAGCAGGAAGGAAAGGAAGACATGGCTACCTTTTGCCCAAGAATCTAGCAGATTCCCAGGAAATGGGAAATTTGGAGTCCAGATTCTCCTGCACAGAAGAGTGCTCAACTACTTGGGTACTTGCCTGAGGAGCAGAAACAAGTACCACATACACAAGAAGTTAGAAAACCATGAAGAAAAGAATGGGACCCAGACAGGAATCAGCAAGAAGCTGAGCCTTTAGTTGAACAAGAAGTATGTTCTCTTGAGGATGAGTCTGAGCTCATTTCTCTCTTCCTAGAAACCCATGCCTTTTGCATTAGAGGGCACCTGAATAAAATGTATGAACAATCTTACAGTGGGAACCAGAACCCAGGATTCATAAATATTGGAGGCATCTACCATGTGGCACTGAGTTCATGGTTCTTGTCTGTGCTTTCTTGTGTTTTCTGTCAAATGACTAATTTGTCCTACACTAGTGAGAAGGAGGATTTAATCCTACTACAGAAGTTTCCCAGGTTTCTCAAAAATCATGAGAAGAGTAAGATGTCTCCTGAAAGCTCCAAGAACCACTCTTCATGCTTGCCCCTCTCTTCATTGACTGTACACAGAGCTTGAGCACCTATGGTAGGAGCTCCAAATCACATGTCAATCACTTTCTAAATATGCATTGAAACAGCTGAGCGAAGCACTCAAGAGCAGACCATATGGCCCCTAAGCAATCTGCCCAAAATCATGTAAGAAGCGTTCAGTATAATCAAAAATAAAAGCAGGTACACATGAGCTTCTTCCTGTTTCTTTGGCTATATTTTCTTTCTTAAAATGCTTCATATAAATTTATCCTGAATTACAACAAAGAAAAAAAAATTACATTAATGTGTTGGAATTCAACCTGAGGAATAGCTAGAATATAGACAAAACCCACATGTTTTTTAAAAAGAGTAAATCCAACTTCTTTTAAAAGGTATTTATTTGTTGTTTTTTCACAAGGACAGAATATCACTATCTATTTCGGTGTTTAGTGAGCTGCAAAACAGAGTAATCATACTGGAAAAAGTCTATGGAAGCATGGAAACCAATATATTAAAAGCAGACCTGTTCTTATTTTGCATATCTGTTCTTAATCAGAGCAGTATACACTTCTTCTGAAGTATATGAAACTCAATATCAAAGTAATTATACAGCAAACTCATTACTTTCTTCCATTTATAAAAAAAACTGTAATTATTCATATTGAGAAATTCTAACATCTATATTGTTTGTAGCAAACTACTCAAAAACAGCAAAGGAAAATCTTGCCCAAAAGGAGTATGTTTTTGGTTTTTTCAAGTCCTTTATTCTATCTTGAAGAGCTGATGTTTCCAATCCTCAGACATTTTGGCAGCAGGCCAAAACTTATTGAACAAAAATGTTTTACAGAGGGGACCTACAAAGTAGCAAAGCAAACATTATTCTGGCAACATCTGAGACTGCCAGAGGAGCTTGAGGGAAAAAAAAAAAAAATTATTATCAGGGCTTGGCTCCTACTTCCAACCATGTGATTGAATGTCCTCCTTCTCTTTGAGAAACCACCTGAGATGAGAATCCCCTCAGACTCCCAGATGTGGGGGATGGAAAACCGGGCTTTTATTCTCAGGAGGTGGTACTTAGCATGCTGACTTGTCCTCAGTCTACATAACCAGCCAATTACCATACTAAGCCTGTACTAAACAAGCACTGCAACAAGTGTGCCAACATCAACAAGACCAACTCCAATCTGGTACTGACAGCTCGTGTTCTACCAGTGACATCAAGCTCCACATCTGTCAGAGAGCTTCCAGATGTTAATGGGGTTTCCAGGTCACAGGAGTAGAGTGGCCCTTCTTGGCAATGAGGTTTCCCCAGCCTGATAACCATAGTATACGATAGGAATATAAATCCAAGTAACTGCCCACGCTGCAAGCGTCATGAAAGTAAACCAGAATTTAAGCTGCTACAAACATCATGAAATTCAAAGGTTAAAGAGCTGTGTGAGTACTGAACTACTTTATCACATGGTTACAGATGGTGTTCCTGTAAAGAAACAGGCTTACTTCTGCTTTCCATGTCTTGCAAATAAGACATCTTTTTTTTATACAAGGCATTACATCTATTATGGGTTGTCAATGTATTCCAAACCTGGCTACCAGAGGTATAAGAAATCAAATATTATTAAGCATATGAAAAACATCTGCATTTCTCTATGAGGAAAAACATTTAGCATGGCAATATCAGGAAATATGACTTAAAATTAGAAGATAATTAAGAACTGCACTAGAAAAATAAACATATCTATATTAACTCTTCAAAACCAGACATACAAAATGTTTAAGAACTAAAAAACGTTAAAAGCAGTCTTTAGAATGAACACATGAATGCAAATAATATTTTTTCTTTGGCTGGAATGGAAACTCACCTCTTCATATACTTTCTTGGCATTACTGTTATCTCCTATCAAGAGGTAACCAACACCAAGGTCATTCTTGAATGAGGTATCACTGGGAAACAGCTGAACTAATTTCTGCAGAGTAACCAGGGAACCTCTCATGCGACCTAATTTGATCGAACAAGACTTAATTACAACTAAAGATATGAGTAACAGTAGTAAGACGCTTACACAACATTAAAGAAAACACAAATCAGAGCCAGGTGTTCCACTTTCACTAATGATCAAGAAGCAGAACTTGAAAAAAAACTTGTGCAGATAGGAGTATATTCAGCTGCTTGATTGTCACTGGGGGTGTAGCTGTACAAGGAATATTTCAGGAAATCGCTGCGAATGCATATCTTGCAGTGCTATGGTAGCCTCTAGTGGAGAACCGTTCACAGTGTAGCATTAACAACATTATTTAAGCTTTGGTTGCTCTTTCACACACAGATGTCAAAATGCTACAAAACTAGGTAAACACATAAAAATAAACTCAGTCTTAATTAAGTAATTAAAGGTATTTCTAGTGTTAAACAATAGCTCCACTATAGTTCCATCATGAAATTAATCATGCTTTATGTGCTTAAAATTAAGTATATTCCTCGACTTCCCAGATGAGGTCTTACTGAAGAACAGCAAGATCAAAACAAGTTGATATTAAAATCCAATCAATGGGAACAGAACTCTTTTCTCCACCAAAGCTAACTGTGCCTCATATTCAAATCAGCACTTCTTGAACATCACAGAATCGAGATCTAAACTTTTGGATGTTACCTCTGGCTTCAATTCCATTCTTCTCTAAGTTTCCTAAAACTTTATTCTGGGTACGTTTACTCTGTGTATGCCATTAATTTCCTCATGATTTCCCTCAGCTTCAATAAAAAAAGAACATTTTCTTCTTTCTCTGTCAATAAAAATTTTTTGACCACCTACCATCATAGCTTCTCATAGTACCTAGTGCACTGTTGTCTACAGGCAGTACTATCATACAAGTAATTACATACACTAGTTACCTAGAAAAAATTTAAAGAATTTAAAAATATTTTTCAAAATCATTTAAGAGATTAGGAACACAAGTCCTACCAAAATTTCAATGGAATTGGCACTTTTAAGTCCTTAGTGATCTTTCAAAAGTCTTGCTCACACAACTTCCATAATTTTTATACTGTCCTCAAATCTTACCAAGAAATTGCTGCCTGTCCGCTTCTCGTTTCAAGCTCAGTTTTATCAGATCTGAAGGGACATTTGGCAGACTAACCACCTCATCATAGGTGTTAATGGCTTTTTGCAGCATCTCATTACTTCTCATTTTCTCAGCTAAGTCATCTTCAGACTAGAAAGAATCACAAAACCATTATTAGAACACATAATAATCTATTAGTCTTAAAAATACCTTTTCTTAAAAGGCAAACTATGCAATTGTTAGACTATGAGAATAATTATAGAATTATCTTTAATCTATATAATTTTGGCATAACAATGGAAAACTTATTTGGTTGTGCTTTATGGTAAAGTGGATTAGAATTACTGTTAATTCTTGTTTCCTGCAAACTGTTTGAAAGCATAAGGATGAGAAAATTTGAACCTAAAAAATACATTAACACATATTTTTGGTTAATATTTGTAGAAGTCATAATTTTTGCTTTCGAAAATAAATGAAGAAATCTGTTTTAATAATATGGAAGAAATGTAAATCGTTGCCTACAGATTATTTGTATACTAAGCCTCACACTGGCAGTAAAACACAGATCAAAACACACCAACGATGTATTTCATGTATTCTGACACAAATTTATTTACACTTGCTCTTGGAAAAATAATCAGGAATTGGCTTTGCTCTTGCTTATATTGATAGAATATGTACCCTACAACTCTTTAGAACTTTAATTCATTCACCAAGCTAAGGAGCAGACCAAAGGACATACGAGATCTCTACTGTGAAATTACAGCTTCAGAGAAGCCAATGGAAGCTACTACTGATTTCACCTGTGGTATGGCACATTTATAATTTGTTTCCACAGCTGAAAAATAGGCAACCATATCTCAAATGCTGATTTTTTAAAGCATTACTTTGAATTGATTATACAAATGCACTCATTTTCATATGTTTAATGCATTGTTCCCAAATACTTGATTTTTCTTAGTTTATGTTCTTTAGGCTCTTAGCAGGGCAAGGTGTAGGTACATCGCAAGCACTGCAGGTGCAGAAGCTCTTATTGGTCTATCTAAATTCACAGTCGTATCAATCAAACACATTAATTGAAACAGCTTCAACTCTGCTAGCTGCATATGCTGTAGTTAATATCTGGAATCTTTTTGGACTTCTGTCCTTTACTTTTTTTCCTTGGGTTACTTTGACATTGAGGAAGGGAAGAATTGTATGTTACAATGTAAATCCTAAGAATAATCCATCTGTCAGTGAAGCCCATGACTTTCCCATTCCTTCAAACAGCTTCAGCTTACACATACTGGATTCAATAAATTGTCACTGGTCATGTTAACATGAGCGTTCAGTAAAAAGACTTATATGAGCCTACAAAGGCTACTGAAAATAGAAATTAATTTATAGTTGTTTTTATACATTCCCAGAAAGTATATGCTAATTATGACTTCAAATCTTGGTCTTTTAAGCATTACTAAAGTAGCAGGTTGTGACTAAAAATTGTTGTAAAGGGACAAATGAAGTTGTGTCACTGGAGGGAATTCTGAATGAGAATAAGCTTCACAGCTGGCTTCAGTGATCTGCCCTTTTCCCTAAAAGCAGTGAGCTAATGAGGAGGCAGGAAGCATATTCTCTTAGATATAACGAATAGATTCATAAAAAAAGGTAATTATTAAAAGTGTAAGTTAAAAGAGTGAAGTCCATCACATTTATGAACCAAAGTGGTCTCCTACCACAAGAAGGCAAATAGTTCAGCAGACTCTCTCTGACATAAAGCACTAAAGTATTTGGTCTGCTGTGTATCATCAAGTGCTCATGTGAATAGGTTTTTGGATACTCATAGCTTTGGTTTCAGCACAACTATTATTATCCAAGTGAAAACTCGTGATGCCAATTCAAGTGCCTCATTAATTGCATAACAGCACAATTCCCTTCTACAGTGAAGGGTTTCCCTTTGCTCATCTTGATTAACAGGAGTTCAAGCTGTCTTTTATTACACCTAGTGCAGTGCGATTATCATAGTATTTATGAAAATACAACGATTATTCTCTTCTGAGACATCCCAACATGGCTCAGAAGTATTATGAATACAGAGCTTATTTTCCAATGCTTTCTCTTTTTCGGATGAGAACAGCTAAAACAGAACTCACACCACAAGAAAAGGCTAATTAAGCCTTCTTGCCTATGAATTTGGGTTCTTTATCCTTTAACACTCTCACTCTAAAAACTCCAAATCCCCTTCCCTATTCCTACTAAGAAGAAAGCAGCATTTAGCCCAGAGCTGACTGACATGTTGATTTACCAGCTGCAGCAAACAGTCTGTAACAGCTAAGTTCTGCCTGTTGTTCTTGCACTAGGACATTAGTTGGGATTTATCTCTTACCATTCATTTGACAGTTTTCATGACATCTACAGGATGTATCTTATTTTTGTGTTATTTACAATACTTCCCACTAGACTAAAGCTAGACAAAAGCTCCCAAAGTAATTGGGGAAGGATAGAGGACTGAAACAGATACGATATGACAGACCACATATATCTTTTCTTCCTTAGGAAACATCCATAAAATTATAAATGGAGTCTGACTGGCATTTAGGACGCTATTGTTAAAAAAGGTAAAATAAACCTTTTTTCACATTTATGGCTTTTTTTTAGTACCTGTGCTTTCCCGTATCTTGCTCGAGGACTCTGTGGATATTGACTCACTAATGCTTCAAAGGCCCTTAAAGCTTCTTCAACTTTTCCCTGAAAGGTAGACATATTTATGAGAAATTCTACCTAATAAAAATGCTGAAGAATGCATGACGTAACAACACATTAGTTTCCTCAATTACAAAACAAAAACACAAAAAAAATGCAGACTGAATCAACAGTTTTCACTCATATTGTTGTTGGGATGGCCTGCTTATTTAAGAGAAATTCATTGTCATTATTTATGAAACAGTATTCTCCACTTCCCATGGTTAAAATTAATAGCTTTGTTTTTACTTTACTCACTTTCCCTTTGTTAACTGGAAAAAATGCTGATGACAATAACCTGTCTATATCAAAATGTAAAGATTCTATTGCTAACAATGAAATCCAAACTGAATGTAACAGAGAATAGAAAGCAAGTTCTATACATACCTAGAAATTTCCTCTCTGCACACTTCACACATTGAGCAGTATGTACTATAGTTCTTCTAGAGAAATACTAGGCTCATCCATAGTGTATGGCTGTTTCCTCCAAATGTTTGGAATAACGATGTCCGTCAGGAAACCTCACGTGTGCTCTGTGTNTTTTTTTTTTTCCCCCCCGATTCTCTTCCCCATCCCCAGTGGGGATGGGGAAAGTGAGCAAGAGGCTGTGTGGGGTTAAGCATTGCTGCCTGCATGCCAGGTTAAGCCACAACACCCATACAAAGTCCAAATGTAACTATGGTATTCTCGTGATTGATGCTAACTGGCACGTAAGGATGGAAGATGAGAAAAAACAGCTGTAAAATAGGAGCTGAGCACTGCTCAGCAAAATTTGGCATCAGATCTTGCTGCCACTTCCAACTCTTACAGCTTTATAAATACAAGGGATTATTATACACAACTGTCTTGCTATCTTCAAAGATTACGTATGTCTGATTTGTTTCTAGATTTACCCTGCTTCCTACAAGACAAGCTTGATTGTCTGCAACTCACCAAGAGTCAGAGGCAGGAAAAGAGTCAGCCAATTGACCCTATACGTTCATCAAAAGTTTCTGTTATGCCTTTCTTTGATCTACCGATTGTTTAAGTAACAAGAAGCATTAAAATGCTTTTTATTTTTTGTATTCTAACATGCAAACAAAGCTCCTAGTGAAGACCAGCAGCAGAGGCAGCCTGAGACTAGTGCTCTTTGTGTAGTAGCCCTTCAGTCCCATCATAGACCTGGAACTCTGGGGATACATGGGTGGCAATGTAAAGCTGTATCTGCACAGTCAGTCTTCTGAAAATCAAGAATAATCCCACACCTACAGTGACTAAAATGGTTTTTATTGTACTGTACTGAAAATAGTGTATCTCATCGCTCAGTCATCTTAAATCCAGTGTGGAACAAAGATCTGCAGTTGTTCTCCATGACCTGCAGTTGTTCTCCATGACCTGCAGTTGTTCTCCATGCACTACGACTGTCTGTGAGGCATACCGGAGTTTTTATAAGATTTACACCCAAAAGACTTAAGGTCTTTCATTTCTAACAGTCACATAGTCTTGCTTTGCTATTTAATCTCACATCTGGAAAAGGGACATTTCTGCAAAGGTCTTGTTTTATGAAACATTCAAATAAAAGAATAAAATTGGAAGTTATCAGAGGAGATGACTGAAGAGTTTTTGTTTATTGTTGGGAGGGGGTATTGTTTGGTTTTCACGCTCAAGTTACTAAATTCAGAACTACCAAAACTGACTGATTGATGTTAAGGTCTTGTTGCCACTTGTGAGAAGCAGGAACATCTGCTTTGTGCTGTAAGCAGCTCTACGGGAGCACTCATGGGACACACACAGAATTCCAGCAGCAAAAAATGCCTACTACAAATATTTGTACCTAATCCTCATGAAGCATATGAACACTTAGTGAGAGATCCTTATTAACATGCTAATATTATCTAAGTGCTCTGATAATAGTTGACTTCTGCACTCAAATGGACAACGGTGATAGGGCAGTTCTAACCCTGTTCTGTGTGATTAATTTAAGCAGTTTTTTGACAATAGGAGTTCAACATTTAAGCTAAACATTCTCAAGATTAAAAGGTGAGCAAACACACATGCATAGACAAACACGCATGACTTTAAAAAATTTCAGAGAAACTATCCAACAGAAATGAAACTTGAAGGATAAACACGCACTGAATATTCCATTTTAAAAAGCTAATTTCACAGAAAGTAATTTAAAAGTTTTTTGCCCTCTATTTACAGTCCTGAGGGAAACATTCAAAACTTACTTTTTTACGTAATTTTTCTGCAGCATCTAATTCAGCTTTAATGGTCTTATCAAACTTGTTTAAGAGCTTTGGCTTCTTCTTCTTTTTACCTGGAAGAGATTTAAAAACACACAGTTCATTACTTCTTTCGCATTTCACAGCAGTTTGGCGTAACCTTTAACTAGAGACTAGCACTGTGCTGGGAGGGCATACGATTTTCAAATAAGGCAGTTTCAACATACACTGAAAAGAAATCGATTTCTTACTTATTACAATTACAAACTCCTGTATGAAAAAGCAATCTTCAGTCATTCAAACACAATAGCTCTGCAGTCAAGTTTTTGATAAAGCAATTTTTGTCTCAGATGGTCAAGGATTTTTTTCCAAATGGTTCAACTGACACAGAAAAACAGAAAGAACTGTTATTTTACCACATTTATATGGCATTATGAAAAATATCATTACCAGAACATGTTACTAATTTCTAAAGTTGTGCCTATATATGTCTACTTCTTTGTCTAAAACAATTAAGACAGTTGATAGAAATCACAGTTACTCAGGGTAGGAAGGACACAAAAAGTCATGCAGTTCAACTTCCTTCTGAAAACAGGTTCAACACTGAAATGGCTGATCAAGACCTCTAAGCAATCAGGTTTCCACAGCTCAGCAAGCTATCACACAGTAGCAGAACAGCAGCAGTATTTAGCAAATGTAACTACAGTATTCTCATGATTGAGAATAACAATGTCTATTTGGTTGCATTAAGTGTACTAGATGTTAAACAAAATGCAAATATACTACTGAAGGATATGACAGCAGATAACTGCTTTTCTCCACACTTGCTATAGCTAAAGTTTGCTTTTGTACTTAATTAAAAAACAAAACAAAACAAAAAACAACCAACTCTTCTGACACAAGTAAGGGAAATATATGTTGGCTGACACATGTAACTACTATTTATGTATATCTGTAATTAGTAGCACATATTTTTGCTTAAACTATGCATTACTGTTTTTCCCCCTTGTCCGCCTGGTTTCAGCTTAATTCAGA
>VZTL01052401.1:5182-17329 GCA_013400535.1 Scopus umbretta | reverse complement strand
CCCCCCCCATATGCAGGCACTGAACAAAATTATTGGTGACATCAATCTTCAGTCTATAGGCAGGATCATAGTCTTCAGATCTTAAAAAAAACTTGAACATCGTAGGTGCATGGGAGACACGTCTGGGACTTGGGCAAGCAATCCTTTCTTTGGCAGGGTTAAGGACCCTGTAGGGTCTCTGCCTCGGTGGCAGAGAGAAGACCAGAAGTGCTCATCATGGGGAGGACACTCACTACAAGAAACACACCGAGATCCTTGAGTATGTCTAAAGAAGGGCAATGAGCACAAGTCTTAGGAGGAGCAGCTGAGGGAACTGGGGTTGTTTAGCCTGGAGAAAAGGAGCCTCAGGGGAGTCCTTATTGCTCTCTACAACTACCTGAAAGGAGGATGTAGCAAGGTGGGTTTCAGTCTCTTTTCCTACATAACAAGCGATAGGATGAGAGGAAATGGCCTCAAGTTGTGCCAGGGGAGGGTTAGACTGGTTATTAGGAAAAATTTCTTCACTGAAAGGGTTGTCAAGCATTGGAACAGACTGCTCAGAGAGGGGGTGGAGTCCCCATCCCTGGAGATATTTAAAAGACGTGTAGACATGGCACTCAGGGACATGGTTTAGTGGTGGACTTGACAGTGTTAGGTCTACTGTTAGACTTGATGATCTTAAAGGTCTTTTCTAACCTAAATGATTCTATGGCATCACTACCTCAGTTAGTGAAAACAGAAAGACATCTCCCTCTCCACTCTGTGTCAAAGATCTCAACCCATTTTCAGGTGGTTTACAGTAGCAGGTGAGTGCAGAATTTTCCCTAAACCTGTGCTGTTTGAACTGTAAATTCATCAACTCCACACAAAGCAGAAGGGCCATACATACCCACTTACTCAGCCATGTCAAGTGAATGCAGCAGGACAAACGTACAGCAGCAGTCCAGTTGACAGCAGCTCAGGTGCTCTGCACAGAGCAAGCCAGGCAGCTTGTCTGCTCTTAAAACTTGTCGAAGCCTAAACATAACTGAAAGCTCTCTACATGCTCCATGAGTATCTCTTAAAAGGCAGAAACGAATTATTGCTCTCACCAAGAGACCTGCTGCAGTATGATAAAGCCCCAACTCTACAACAGGAGCTCGGGACATGATTGGCAAAGAGAGAAAAGCAAACCAAAGCAAACTGCTACTGCAATATAAGCGAGGTAACTGATTCCTAGTAGCTCCGTAAAGGCAAAAGATAGGAAACTATAATGGTGTTCGCACGTGCTATGCAGCCTCTGCTGTGTAGCTTTAAAACAAACGCAGAACTTTGTGTAACATCAGAACATGAAAACCTAGCTATGTGCAATGTACATGTCTTGTTTAATGACCACGCTTACATTTAAGGCATTTTTCTATACCACATTCCACAGTGAACACCTAAATTTATCTAATAATATGAAAATATATATTTGATCTCTGCTCTATTTTCCTTTGACACTTCGATATAGCTGAGCCTGGAGTGATGAACTAATAATACCTGTACTCATATTCTACACCGACAGTTTGGAATGATTAAAACCAAAAAAGTTAAAGCTCTCAGTAAAAAACAGTGCTACATAGCACTCTTCTGGATGTAGAGTTTCTGACTGAGGGAAAACTGATTCAATACACATAGAGAATAAATATTTGATGGATAAACATGTTCTAAGTTGAAGTTTTTTTAAGTTATGCGCAGAATATAAAGATCTGTTTTCAAATACAGAACTGCAACATGGGAAGACTCTCACTGAAGGTTACCCCAGCAGAGCAACTAGCTTTGCTGCTGTAAAATTTTATTTAAAAAGCGATGATAACGAGTTGTAACTCTTTCCTGAGTAATTGCAAGACTGTAAAAAAAAAAACAACCAAAACTCAGAGTGAGCTAACAGACCGATACGGATTTCTTATCTCTTTATAGTTTCTTTATTTTAAGATCTGCACATGTAACCTAAGTTGCAGAGAGAGTCCGATCCCGCTACCATTGATCTACACTGAACTCAGCTTCATGTTTTTGCTATGGACAAGTCACTGTAATTCCCATTTTTGCCTGGTTTTCTTACAGTGACGTGGTAGCCACTCAAATGCTGTTCTACAATATAGGTTTGATAGCAAAACCAGCCTAGGCAAAAATGGACACAGTTTCTGGTAACAAAATATCTGTACTGCTTAATTTGTCCCACTGGCTCCCAGCCTCCCTGCCACCCCCAAACAGTCACAAGAGTAGCGTACATTTAATTAAGACAGAAACGTGCCTAAGACTGACATTTGGGATGCATAGAGAAACCCCTTCATATCTGAGGGGGTGGTACACCTATCCAGACAGTATACATTTATTTGGGTTTCTCCTCCTTTTTTAACTTGCAGACATTCTCAGGAGTACAGGACAAAAATATCAGTCTGTAAAACCTCATGTTGTGGATAATATTTCCTACACTGAAAGGTGGCTATGAGCCCAAATACCATCATAAGTCAGGAACTAAATACGCCCTCTAAGTATTGTATATCAGTAAAATCCAATACTGCTTTGTGACGACCAGCATTTAGTAAACTACAGTAAACTGTTGCAAAGCCATAATAAAACCCAAAGTCGTTGGAACTATAGTTTCTGACACTGATCATCCTACTGTGCAACTCTTCCAATTAGAAAAGTTTCAGGAACTTCAAAAAACTCAGGCTTCCTGGAAGAGATGTACTTAGCATCTTGACATTTTCCACACACAGAAGGCTATTGCTACAGGGTCACCAGCAAGTGATAGCTGACATCTCTCATATACTTATCATTTGTGATTTATACCCTGGTGACTGGAGGCTGCAGTCCTTCTAGGAGAGCCTCTCTTTGTGGAATTCGGTGGATAAGAGAATTACTTCAAAGAGAACTAGAATGCCAAAAAACTATATAAGCAATAATAGAAAAATACCTAAATCCCTTTAGGATGGCCTGGCATTCCAGGCATTAAAAAAAATTTAATATATTATGAGATAGAAGAGAACAACATGTGACACATACAACATATGAGTTACTTTAATGTTATCAGTGCAAAGTAATTGACTTAACTATGGAGGAAGATTTCAGAATCAAGTCAAACCTATTCAAACCTCCTTTGTCCTTTTTCGGTTTTGTTCAACTTTTACTTTATGTTCACTATCAGAGAGATACTCAGAGCTCTAAGTTAGGATTGAGGTCTTCGTGTGCTGGATGCCACAAACATACACAAGTAGTTCCTTCCCTGAAAGTTTTACTGTCAAACTGGGGAGGAAAAAAAAAAAAAAAAAAAAGAAAAAAAGAGGGAACACAAACATTTCCACCTATAAAACTGAGAACTAATGAACATGCGGTTACAGGAAGTTTAAAGTAACTTATCCAGTTCCACAAGGAAAACCCTCAACAAAACTAGTGAGATTAGTCATGTATCAAAAAAGTCCCTCTGTAAAAGGAAGCACAAGAACATCCTTCCAACACTTGACACGAAGTTTTGACATAGGTCATCTATGCATGAAACTGAAATTGCTTTAGCTTAACCCGATGGCTACAGCTAAATTGGAACTACAGGATTTCTTTCTTCTGCTCCAGGAACAGGCTCTTTGGTCAATGACACTACACAAACTTTCCTGGAAGGGTAGTAGAGGGACAACTGCAGGACAAATTAACTGCATGAGAGAAAAAGCAATAAGAGCTTCAAGTGAAATTGCTTATTCACAGAGAAAACAGCTTTAACATTTTTTTTAATAGCGTGTCTTCATAGTCTACTCCTTGGTAATTTCAACCCAGCCTTTTTTTTTTTTTTTTCTCCATGGCAAGAAAACTTGGCTTCTGGACAGCTGAACTCTGAACAGTCCATCCATGACTCCAGCAGATGCTCGTGTTCACACCAAAAGGCAACAGTACGTTAGAGGCCAAAAGGTGACTGGTAAGTCAGACAGACAGCCTTTCACCTGAGTCACCATGACAGTGCATTACCAAAGAGGATGGCTTCTGCTGACTATTCCTTTGGCCTGACTGCCTGAATGGACTTTCTTTCAGAACATATTTTAAATCTCTGTCCTCCTTATTTGTGTGATTCTATTGTTTTTAACACAATGCAAACAGTGGAAAAATTTACACAACTCTTTCAATGTGCATTCCCAAAGGTATCTGAAAAATAGATTTCCCTAGATAGGCTTGAATCCCATTCTAATTTTACACAAGCATTAAGAGACCATTTCTACTGATTGGGTGACATGGTTGAGAAAATATGCAATATGTTCAAGACTTATTTGTGCATATGCTGCTCTCTGTAAGGATAGGGTAATCTAGCTTTCAGAGAAGAATGAACTGAGGTCTTGACCGCTTGGAGTTATCAATAATCACACAGTGCTTTTCAAAGAGCATGGAGCTCTATGCATATTTAAAACTTGGTCACAGCACACACATAATTCTGTTTCTTATACCAAAGTCACCCCTAAAATTCACATGGAAAAAACAGTGTCATTTCTCATTCCGTATCTTGTTGCCTACTTTGTGCTAATAATCTCCACAAGGTGACAATGTCCCAGGTGAAGCTGCATTGAAAGGTCTGATCCTAACACAGACACCTTTTGCAAGCTTTCTGACAGCCATAAAAATATTGGGGAAAACATATCCAAATATAATCTATACATTCTGATGAATATTTTGAAATTAATTCTACCAAGACTACTATTTCATGGAACGTGTGTCTGTGGTGTACTCATCTTTGGTATACCAGAACTCCTTTTCCACCAGGCAAATGACAGAGTTCCTAACATTAGAGCTATTCCACCAGTGATTACAGCAATTGATAGGGAGTCTGTCAAGAATTGCAACTCCTACCTGCATGTGGAGAAAATAATTTAAAGAGCAAGATCTGAACTGCTAAATTTAAAAAAAAAAAAAAAACGTATTTGTGGAAAGATGTCTAGACAGATGCAAGGTGAACAATCCAGGAGAGGGTGAGGTGCTTCTCCTGAAAGGCATTTGCTGGGGCACCAGATGAGTCAAGGTCAAGAAGGTGACCTGAGCTAGAAAGACTCCACAGTTCTAGAGATGGGACATGAACTCAGGGGGAGCAGGTTCCTACCCAGGCCCCTCATGAGGGCTCAGCCTCAGACCAGAGTAAAGGGTTAAAAAAACTGCAGCAGAGACCTTGCAAACTTTTATAGTTTGTGTCTGCATAGACACGAACTGAACATTTCTTCAGAGTGCTGTGCGATTAAAGGATTAACTCTTACACAGCTAGAAACACAGAGAACAGGTTTAAGCTGTAGGGAAATCCAGTGCCAAGACAACCAGGCTGCAAGGTGTAGCTTTCAAAGAACCACAGGTAAAGAATCTGCACAGCCAAAGGGTGGTGAAGAGCCACCAGCCAGCTCCTGAACACCAGGCAGCCGCGCAGAAAAATACACAGCACTTGACTAAGGTTGCAAAACTAATCTTTTAATTGCCAATGTTCATTAAGGTCCCTAGGTGACAGGCATAGCAGAAATGCTTGTTTCTATTAGTCCAGTCCCTGCTGTGCTCCCTTACTGTTCTTCCGTCACTCTGGCAGAGAAAGAGGTGTTGTCAAGCAAAGTGGCAGCGTACACAGCATATTATGCTGTGTTTTTCCCCACAGCACTTTTCCTGATTGTCATAAGAACTGTAGTTTTTCAATTAACCTAAGTAAGGCTACAGCTTAATTCAATATGATTTCTAAGTGACTTAAGGCATGAATGTTAACTAATGGTTATAGAGAGTTTACCAGTGCAGGGATTTTATGACAGAATGAGGAAAGTTAGAGAGACAGATTTGTGCTACGTTTAACAGAAAATCTAAGCACAGGGACTAACGGAGGGACATGCACCCTTTCACAAATCCAAACATGGCCCAAAAGACAGCGAAGTTAACACCCATCTGGTGGCTGACTATTAAACAGAAAGACTGATACTTTCTCAGAGCTCCATACAGATGCCATTGAGAACCTGGTCCTTGGTTATTACAGCCTGTCCTATTTCCTAACACAACTTCTAACAGGTAATTGTATTTGCTACTCCTAACCTTAAAAATATGTTGTTCCAAGTGAGTAGTAATACTACATATTTCATCCTTGGAGTGTATTGCACAAAAAAGTTGAAATCAATACCTATCCTCTTCCCTTCATCTTTTGCTGTAAACATGAACTTCCCCCTTGAAAAATCTGCACTCCAGGCCTTATGGTTCAGCAATTTGCTGAACTACACACTAGTTTCAAGTCTATCTTGGCTGGATGTTCCCAGTACGGGACGCTACAGCCCAAGACCTCTCAAAGCCAGTACTGAACCTGACAGGCAGAATCACACCTCCTGGATGGAGAATCAACACTACACAAGTCATTCTGAAGGCAGTAAAGAAAGACAGGAGATCCTTTCAAGTATTTAAAAAAAGCTGAAGAGGTCGCATGAAGTGCCTGTAAGTTACTTTTGCTTTTCTCCTCTATCTCGATCAGCAAATAAACTCAGACAAACTATTTTGCTTAAATGACTTCACAGAGCCATCATTTATACTCCCTGACTTTCAGTAAAAGGGAAAATTTATAGCCAGATGAGTGGACACACAACTAAATTGTAATAACTTGGATATAGCTAAAAATAGTAGACATTGGATGTCAAACAAAATTATCAGAGGTTGTTAAGTACTCTGATTTAATGCCTCAGTACATGCACTCCACAGCTTCCTGTACACAAAACATAAGCAATCATTTGAACCACAAGTTAACAAGACTCACTGTGTCTAAGTGAAATCAATCTTGTCAGAGTATCATTTTAATGGAGCAGTTACACCCCAGGTGTTCCTAACCAGCTCAACAGTAACTTGGTGCAAAGCTCACAGCTCTGAACAGATGCCAGCTCTTGGCTTATGTACCTGCCAAGGAAATAATCTGTAGTTTTATCATGCTGGGCTGTTCAATCTATTTGCACTTAGTTCTAATGCACAGAAACTAAGGGAATTCCCAAAATGCTTCTGAGCCGCTGCATGTTAACACTACCATAAGTTAAATTCTTAACACCTTTTTTTTTTTTTTTTTTCTTTTATATCCCCTCACAACCCTTCCACCCACCACCAAATACTTTAGGGCACTAATGCAAAACTGGTCCTTGTAACAGGCTTGTATATTAGAAATAGCAGATAGAGTAAATAAAGTGGTGGGGGGTTTTGCTAATCCTGAGGAATAAACTCCTTGAACTGCAAACGTCCACTTGTTCTTCCATGTGTTAACAAGGAGACCCAGTGATGTTACCAGCCAAACAGGTAACACTTCTCATAGCTCCTCTTTGATTGAGATGTTTAACTAGAAGAGTCATCTTCACACACTGCTGGTTATCCCAACACTATCTCCCTACGGATACAAAACACAAGAGTAAACATGTTGGAGAAGGTTGATAAGTAAAAGCTAGCATGGGAGAGGAAACTTAATTATGAAATCACTTCGATATAGAAACATGGCATTTTTAGTTAAAAAAAAAAATAATCATCACTCATTGACTATTTCTATCAATTTAATCTCCTTTACTGTTAGAAAACATCTCAGACATGAGGGATTTAAAGTTCTTAACAATTAAAAATATCAATATTGTTAGGTTTGAAGAAATTGTCATCACATCTGCTGAAGCAGAATCGCACAGAAATGGTACTCTTGTTTTCACTCTATGAACAAACCCATATTTTGCCCTATTGCTTGTATTCGATGAAAGTTATTCAATCAAGTTTCACATTTCTGCTGCTGGGGAAGGGGGAAGAGCAATAGTGAGCAGGATCAGATCAAGAACGAGAAAGAAAGAGAGGCCACTTGCTTAATTTTTTAAAGAACAGAATTGTGGCAGTGAGAATCACCCTTCACACCATATCAGCACTAGGCTTCCTAGACCTATTGAGGTGTAATTTTTGGAACAAAATCAGATTTCCACCACAGCCAGACATTTGTCACTTTCACATTTGGATACATTATTTGAATGTTTTTAAAAAACAAAAACAAAAAGAAAAGACAAACAGAAACCTATGACCCACTTACCCATAAAATTTGCAGCAAGACTGTAAACGGGCTCTAGAAACCCCAGACCAAACTGTGAGAAACAATAGGAAATTGGAAACAAATAAAAAAAATCATTCTCTAAAATTAAATTCTTCCTTTTTATCTATGCCAATTATTTTTCTTATGTCTCTACACATCCTCTTTTGCACTCTCCTATTTAGAGTTTACATTTACATGTTACCATATTAGCTTATAGAGATACAAACTTCTGTTCATACCAATTTTGCCACAGAGCTAGCAAAAATACCTAAAAAATCTGAGCTCTTC
The DNA here is from genome assembly GCA_013400535.1 of Scopus umbretta. NCBI lineage: Eukaryota > Metazoa > Chordata > Aves > Pelecaniformes > Scopidae > Scopus > Scopus umbretta. The sequence goes on along the minus strand of VZTL01052401.1, from coordinate 9,018 downwards.
AGCCTAGGCTCAAACTATACAGTTTTATACCATTTTAATTTTAATATTATTAGCAATAGGTAATACATAGCATATGTTGTGCTGGTTTTGGCTGGGGCAGAGTTGATTTTCTTCACAGCCGCTAGTGTGGGGCTGTGTTTTGGATCTGTGCTGGAAACAGCGCTGATAACACCGGGATGTTTTGGTCACTGCTGAGCAGTGCTGGCACAGGGTCAGGGCCTTTTCTGCCTCTCACCCCACCCCACCCGCGAGCAGGCTGGGGGCACAAGGAGCTGGGAGGGGACACAGCCGGGAGAGCTGACCCCAACTGACCAGAGGGACATCCCATACCGTATGGCGTCATGCTCAGCATATAGAGCTGGGGGAAGAAGAAAGAAGGGGAGGTGTTCGGAGTGATGGCGCTTGTCTTCTGCAAGTCACCATTACATGTGATGGAGCCCTGCTTTCCTGGAGATGGCTGAACACCTGCCAGCCGACGGGAAGGAGGGAATTAATTCCTTGTTTTGCTTTGCTTGTGTGCACAGCTTTTGCTTTACCTATTAAACTGTCTTTATCTTAGTCCACGAGTTTTCTCACTTTTACCCTTCTGATTCTCTCCCTCATCCCACTGGTGGGGAGTGAGCAAGTGGCTGCGTGGGGCTTAGTTGCTGGCTGGGGTTAAACCACAACATATATAAAAATGACTACATGATCAAATATTTCTGGAACTTGGAAGCAAGCAACTATCAATTACCATCTTTATCTACTACAATGTTTCATCTTTTTCCTTCACATTAGCTCTGAAATGGATATGAAACAATATTTCATTATTTATCCATAGAATCAATAACAGTTTTGATAAATTATGAGATGTATTTGTTTTGTGCTCCACACTCCTTTTGCCACCCTCATCATGTCACAGTAAGGTTATCCATTCTCTGCGGCTGAAGGTAAAATGTCTGTCCAGTACCAAAACTATAATTCACTATGATTAATACTATCACTAACAAGAATTTCTTTTCTTGAAATAGCACCATTCAGAATAGCAGTTCAGATAAGGCTGGGATGGATTTTTATATCTGTATTACAAAGTGTCCCTGATTCTGTTGACAGTTCCTCCCCTTTAGAGAAACCATTAGGTGCATGCTCCAGCATTGCCAAGATCAACCACAGCAGATGGATACTTTCAACTGAATCCCATAATTGTAAAATGTGGGGATGCTTGTTCAAGGATGCCAGAACCTGAAAGGGAGAGCTTTGATACCTGCTTCAAATATAACTGTTTTACAGCTTTTTTCCACATTCTCTTTCTTGCCAAGCTCTGCTTCTCATACACCTATGTTATTCTCTGAAATTCATCTTCTGTCATTACTATGTAATTTCCTGTTGAATACTAATGAGACCAATGCTAGCATATTCTGTGACTTTTCCATCAAAAGCTGCTTAAGTCTACCAGTTTATAGTTTTGAAGTACAAGCATGTTCTAAGCAGCCTAAACAAAGAGGTGTACCATTTGAAGAGTGCAGAAAGTTTTGCACTGCAAGCACACTGAAACCTGCAAATTCATAAGCCTAATACCACAGGCAACACATTCAAAAATTAAAGAAAACAGAAAAAGGAACCACAAACAAACACCTGGTTGAAGTTTTCCCCTCTAATTTTTAATTTATGCTAAAATGTTAAAACTAAAATGTGTATTAAAAACAAAAGCCATCATAGCACAGTGTAGGAAAAACAGCAAGAGTTTGGCTTAACGTTTATACTACAATGAGTTTTTAAAACCCCTTCAAGATACGAAGGCAACAAGGGACAAATCTTACAATGAACAGGGTAAATCCATTGACTGTCTTGGTAGAACTACTTTTTCCAGGGGGTGAGGTGTAGGGGAAATCAGATTAAGCATTCTGATTGGACTTTAGGCTCCTGTTCTGCAATTCCTGGCTCCCACCTGATAGAAAATGCTGCTATGAATGTGATAATGTCAAAATGAAACAAAGGCAGAGTTCATTTATTTTTACATGCCACTAGCAGAAGGAGACTTCTGTTTGTTTGTTTTGAGGCTTGGCAAACTCAAGTAACAAAGTAAAACTTTGTAGCCAGGAGGCTTAACCACATTAAAGGAAAACCAGGAAAAAAAAATATTCTTAATTAGCAGTCATCAGCTCCTACATCTCGTTTGAGACCTATGAAAACATAAGCAGGTCTGTCAGAGAGTTACCCCGAGACATACCTAAGACACCATATTCGGAAAGGGAGCTGTTGCACACAGTATAGGGGGCCTGCTGCTCCCAGAGGTGATTCATGGGAACACATGTCCTCTTGTCAACTTCTTGATCATGAAGCACATGGTGACGATGGCTGCAAATAGGCGTTGAAAGAAAGGTATTAGCTAAGAATAACTGTGAGCTTTAACAGAGCTATTTTCAAAGGTAAACCATAAAAGCTATGTTCTAGAAAGCATGCAAGCAACACAGTTGTCTTTGCTTTACACAACACCCTGGTTTGGTTGAAACCTAGCGATACCATCACAGCTCTAAATACAATGGCTGCACTATAAGGACTTTCACTGGCTATCCAGGCTTGTTCTCACGCACTCATGGAAACTGAAAATACCTTGTCACTAGTAGAACTGGGGAGGGAGAGGGGAAAGGGTAGGGAGGTTGTTGCTATAAAAGAGACTGATTAAAGAAAAAAAAAAAAACCAAACAAAAACAAAACCACAGAAGAAAAAAATTGTTATTAAAATCATTTCACTCTGCCTCCCTGGAAAACTCTATTAATCTTTTCTTTAAAACAACTGTTGTTTGTCTTTTATGCAAAAATTTAACCTCATCTCAGCACCAAGACTTGAAGGAGTTGTATCCTCTTTCCTGCTATTTCCATTCACATGCACCATTTACAGTTCTCTAGAACACCGTTAATCAGCATTAGACTGGGGCACCGAGGAACCCTACCAAAATGGAGGTGACTGAAGTAATTCCTGTAATCCATTAACTCTCTGAGCAGACCGAGTGAATCACACCAATATGCCCAGCTTTACAAGTGCTAACCCAAGGACAGTGGTTATACTGGTAACAACTGCTGTGTGTTGTGTAGCTGCCAGTACTGAACTGAAGACTGAATCTTTTTGTCCTTCCCTTTGCAATATATTACGAATGCCAGCAAGAGAGCTCTGAAATGTATTTAGAAGTCAGCAATATAAGGCCAGGAAAAGCCAGGATCTTTGAAGAACAGCACAGGGAGGGAGGTGGATAGGGGAAAATACACATACCAGGCAGCTGTTGGGCAGAAATAATTTTTGCCACTGTCATTTTATTTTTGTCATTCAGCCGAATATAGAAGGCCTAACAAGGTGATAAGCTTCTTGAGCATGAAGTTTTGCATTTCCCCAGAAAAAGGTGATTACAGTGAGCATAGATGGACAGCCAGAAATACAGAGAGATGCAAGTCAGATTTTGCTGTTGCGCGATAGTCAGATTTACTGGCATCAAACCAGTACAGAATCAAGTCTCTCTCCCCCTTCCCTTCCCCAAAGTGCATCTCCAAGATGAGAAGGGGCCCAGTCCTTCTATCTGCAGCTATATCTAGCTTCTGTCTACTGATAATGTTGAGTACTGAAATAAGAAGAAAGCAAGTCGTCACACTGAATACTGAGGAAAAGTACTATTTTCTAGACAGCACTTCAGAAGCTCCAAAATAACGAACACACTCCCATCATGTTGTTTTGTTATGGCAACACAGTATCTTCAGTTCTTCCCAAATTCTAGCTGATACTCTCTCTTCAATTAGTCCCAGAGATTTGAGACATTATGTACTTCAAGGACTTCTCGGGGGGGGGGGGGGGGGAGGGGTATTTC
>VZTL01052395.1:1880-17803 GCA_013400535.1 Scopus umbretta | reverse complement strand
TATATATACACATATACACACATACATTTTAGATATATTGAAGAATATAATTGAATAATATAATTAAAGAGTATAATATAATTTTATTTCATTTGTAGGAAAGATGCAAAACCAGTGTATTATTCATTACTGCAATAGAGTTTATATGTGTTTGAAAGCACACTGACAGGTACCAAACACCAAACCTGAAGCTGCTGTTACTGTGAAGAAGACTTATGTAAGGGGAAATATTCTGTGTGGACCCTTTGTAAAAGAAATTGACTGAAATCCTGTTTTGAAGAAAGACTTGAATGCAGCAGTTTAGCATATTCAACACAATGAAGCAAAATCCCGGTATCCAAAACTGAAAAATACATCAGATAGTCAGAGCTAAAGGGATACAGGAAAGCAAGAAAAAAATGCTGAGAAAGAATCTGTAATCTATAATTTGTTCCAATAAATATTTTTCCTTCTATAATTGTAACTCTTTCTGAAAGTGCTATCTTTATTTTTAAGAATGAAATGTTAACATTAATTTATAACTACTGAGGTGATGTTTGATCTCTTTCTGACTTATTTTTTGGGATGTTCAAGTTGCTGAATGTAAATGACGGGACCAAAATGGAATTATATAGTCTGTCTCACCAAAATGTGGGCACTCTTTGTAATAAAATTAAGAACAAACTGTTATTTTTCCAGTATACACAGATCTAGAAGGTAAAGGTATAAGCAGCCTTGTTTATGAGGGGGTTTCTGTCTTGAAATAGATGTTATGGTACTATAGTAATGGGTTCAATTTTTTTTTTACTTGATCTTCTGGCCTCCTTACCTAACCTTCCGTTGAGGAGAGCTCACCTCCATGATAACTCCCTCGCATACCTCACACTCTTGCTTCTTGCTGTATGTCATCAACACTTGGTTTCATAAGTGCTGCAACATAAGAAAGAAAAATAAAATCAGAGTGAATTAGTTTACAACACTGATGACATTGAGAAAATCTGTAGAGAAGTTAAGAATTCAGTCTTTGCAGGATTTTATATAAAAATAACATGTTTTTCATTTTTATATTGATATTAACATCACAACTTTTCATATTTTTCACATTATTTTTGTGAGCTTGCAAAGAAAGCTTTGTTGAATCTGAACACAAAATCACCTTGAATAGAAAATGAGGCTTGAAAAGAAAGGCTATTGAGTGTGCATTTCATCTAAACAGCAGAATTATTCCTACTGCTACATACTCCATAGTCTATGCTTCAAAATGAGTGATATACATTTATTAAAATATACATATTAATAATCTATATATTAATTTTTAATATAATGTAAATTATAGGCAAGATTAGGCTGGTGCATTGTATTTTGCCTACAGGGTGTTCTTCTTTTGCAAGCCAAAAATTAAACCTGTTCCCATTATCTATTATGTTTCAGTCTTAGGGCCTAGTTGTCACATAAAAACATGTCCAGTCTGAACTGATGGGCTTGTTTTGTTTTTTTGAAATAACTTGTTGATTCTTGAAGAGGAAAAGACCAAAATCCTCCCTGTTATTCAATATATGCTCTATACTGCTCTCAAAGAAAAGTGGCAGTTCTGAACTGAAGATCAGATCCTCGTGTTCAGAAGCTATTACTCCTGCAGTCTGTTTTAAAAGCTCTCATACATACTTTTAAAGTACTGATCTGGTGCACTTCTTTGTGTAAGGGTCATGTTAACTACTGTGTTCATGCATAAATACTAGATACAACAAAGCAGCTCCCAAGAAGGTTTTTCCAGGGTCCTGAGGCCCTTTGTGTCTCTGAGTCACTGAGAAAAAGGTTAGTTATCTAGATTATCTTTTTGTCCTGGTCCCATAACATACAGAGATATTGAGAGTCTCAAAACATGCGATGCGTTTCATATAACCTATGTACCTGGTTTTCCTTTGCTCCAAAAGAATGATGTGAGAAGAGGTGGTGCCCCTTAGCCCTGCTCTGTCTGGATCGAAACAGGGAGAGTAGCACACCTCATCCTTTCAAGCTAGAAAGTACTCTCCAACTCACAATAAAAATGTTGGATTGTTTACCATCAAAGGACTACTGAGACTTTCTTTAACCTTACTTGTGTTCTAGGAAAATTCTACAGTACTTCCGCTTAAGAAAACCATGACTTGCTGCTTTCCTTCATATTCACTTTCCACAATTGCTAAAGGAGTTATACAGGACATGGACTGAAAATTCAGGGGGTTTCATAGCCTGAACAGAAACTGAAAATTCCATAGAAGATCTCCATGTCTTTGAGTAATTTTCAGACTTTTCAGTTACTTTTAGTCCAGAAGATTCTTGGCTACAGTCAGATTGCAAAGACACTGAGGCAAAGAAATTAGAAGTTATTGAAGAGGAACATTGCTAATAAAAAATACCAGGAGCTAAAGAAACCCATGAAAATCTGCATCTTAGAAATTGAATGCAGATTGTTGGAGAGAGCCTAATGCACAATCAGCATTATGAACCTGCATATATTTTCATTCACAGTCACAGAAAGCTCAAATATTTTACTGCTTTCTTGTGAGTGAAAAAAAAAGGAATTTAGGGTGAAAAAAAAAAAAAACTCTTTCAACACAAAGAAATGATACAACTTCTTAGTTTTCATAGGTGGCATTAGTTATTTGGGGTTTTGTTTTGGATATACAAGTCTTTTATGTTTAATCAATGAAGAATGAAATTTGACTTTAAATTCTGAGATTAATTTTTACAATATTTGCACAGCTTCTGTTTTTTGTAAAATACTCTTTTCTAGCCCTAAAGTCTTGAAAAACAATCTTTTTTCAAGGAAATTATCTGACCTAATGATAATTCTATGACTAGTATACATATTGGTAAAACATATAAGAGAATTAATTTCCAATTGATATATGTGTAAATTTCAGTTCATAAATATGAATATAATATTCTAACTGTATGCTTGAGAACCTCTTAAACTGAACAAGAAATGAAAAGAAAAGTTTTACAAGGTATTCTCAGGCTAACAATAGTTCAGGTGGCAATCTCAGCAGAATTCTGCAGAACACATTAAAAAAATTAAAGAAATCTTTATTTCCTTGCCCAGTTGCATTAACAAATATAATGCTTTTCTGTTCTTGAAACTAAGAAAAATATATGTTTCTTTAGTATTTGGAACCAGTCTTTAAATCTGGGCATGATTTATGTGGCAGAAATTGGGAGGAGGTGTAAGTACATCATAGTTAAAAAATACAATATGCGAGTACTCTGTTGTTTTTCTCCATTTCCTCTGGAACCATAAAGGAATTTTTAGGATCCACCTCTTTTCACTGTTCCTGCAAATGACCTCTTTTTACACTGTTCCTCCACTTTTGCAACTTCTGCTCATAGAGAAGAAAAATCTCCAACATTTTAGGAGATGTTAACCCATAAACATCAGTAAATCACATTCTTTCCTTTAAACATTTCTGTCTTGCATTCTTAGATCAATATCATTAGCCTTCTAGCACAGTAAAATTTAAATAACTCTCTTCAGAGTTCATCAGTACTTGGAGACAAAATTCAGTTCAGCCTTGGGGAGGCTCGAAGTGGAACCTGATGTATTCACAGTGTTCCCAACCTTTACTGTGCCATCCTTGGGAATAAATCCTTAATTTAAAAGTTTTACAGGAGAAATAATGCTATAAAATGGTGTAATGATAGTTATTGTCACTGATCATGACTTACTGTACTTTCCCTAGAGATCTTCAGAATTTACTTGTTTTGACTTGGTTGAAAACAAGTGAATAGGCACAAATTGATAGGCCCGTAGGCCCCACTATATATATACACACCACAATATTCCTTAGAAGTATTTTTTTCAATAGCTGTAGCTGTTCTTGAGGATTTATATAGGTTCCTATGCAACCAATTAAAGTAAACTAATGAGAAGGAAAGACTCGCTCTGTTGGACTCCCACCTTGCATAGCATTCTGCTCAAGCCCAAATGAATGTCTTTAATTGTTTCGCACATTGAGAAAGCAACAGCGATAAAATGAACTATTGCTTAATTCAGTTGCTCTTTTGGTTGAGAGGATGCTTCATCTTGGTCAGCAGCTGGACAGTTCTCGGCCCCTGATACTCTGCGTCTCCATGCAAGTCAGATGTTATCTTTCGACTCGGGAAGAAGCTTGCTGTGTTGAAAATTACTCATTTATTGCAGAGTTTCTATTCAGAATATGCATTTTTATAACCCTGTATTTTTATATATATGCTAAAGCACTACCAACTAGCAGCCTGATACTAGTTTTTTCAAATGATATTGCAGTTTATACAGATGCCATAAAATTGTCTCTTCTTCCATGAGAAAACTATCATTCTCTGATTCATTGCAGATTCAGAAGGGAAGTATAAACATGTGGGAGTACAGGAAGGGTGCAACCCACAGCCTTTCCAGATCACATAATGAAATTTACTTCTGAAGGATGTCATACGTCAGAGAATTATATATATATGTATTAAAAAAGCAACACTTGAAAGCAGAAATTAGCCGTTTAACCATAAAATAGGTCCAAAAATGTTTTTGCCTATGGATCATCATTTTATAAAAGAAAGGGACATACAGAGACCTTTATACAGCATATTGGTTTCCTTGCTCATCACCAGATTCTTAAAGAAGCAATGAGTTGCATTCTTCTTTCCCATGTCAGACATCTAAAAGTTGTACAGCTGAGGTGAATACCTCTTTTAATCATCAGTGTAAAGAGAGGCTTTTAGGCTTAAATGGCTCCCTTTCTTTAAGTGCCTGTGTCTTTATTAATAACAGAGGAATCACAAAAGGAATGATTTAGGTTTATACTTTCAGACAATGAAGTTACTGCCAACGTATCCCACAGAATGACAGCTTAGTGCTCTGCTTTGCCAAGCTGACAATCAGCTGATCAGTGGCACTTATCAGGATTAGGTTTAAAAATTCCTTCCTTCTTAAGTACTAGTTTTACTAACCAGCAGAAGAGAAGATAACCATACTTTCATTCCCATCTGAATTATCCCTAAATGAATAGCACGATCCTAAGTGGAATGTAAACCTCAAAAGAGATATTACTACTGCAAAAAGTTAAACCAGAATATGTAGCTGGATTTTAAAATGTACAGCAAGCAATTTGTAATTCCTAAACTAGAGGATTTCTTGACAAGACTATCACGAGAATAAAGTAATACAAGCACATGGAACAGGAAACAGCACAGGAAACACATAATTTCAAATAAATTCTCAACAAATCAAATAAATACAAATTGGTCTTGTAAAGAAAAATAAGATTGTGATGTTACTTATGTTGAAAACAGAATAATAATAATGAATGCTGGAACACAGTTCTGCTTCTGGTAGTTGAACTCAGAGGCAGTCTATCTTTGGATTCAGTGAAAGTACACTCAAAGGCCCAGATGACATTTTCTCCACTGCTGAAATATTTTGTTTGTATATTGCTCTTTGCAGTGAATCCTGTTAGTTTGAAGATTTGCTTTTTAAGAAATTGAACAAATTGCATAACAAAACTTGTCATTAAATATCCAAGTTTATTTATTTACTTATGTTTGTCATGGGAGCTCTTGTTTAATAATTTTATAGAATATGCCAAATGAATGTGACAAATTTGTTCACATTCTTTCAGAGCAAGAAGAGAAAACCAGTTCTATCACGCAGTGCTTCTTCAAGTATTATCTTTAATTTTCTTTCACTAATCTCATTCAATAACGTAACTGACACACTTAGTCATTGGTATTGCTATTCACAAGTTGCAAGAGTTGAAAAGGATGATCTCTTTCTAGGGAGCGAAATTCTGTTCAAGTGAAAATTTTGCAGATATACATGCATCTTTTTCTATTTCTGTGGGATGAAATGTGGTATCATTATCTGACTTTTGGCTTTAGCATATCCAAAAGAAAAACTTTCTGTCATTGAAAAAAATCACAGTGTATTTGGAGAATATGATTTTGAGCTATTGCTTATTGTGTTTCTGTGTTTATGAGGAAATATAAAAGAAACTGTATATTGAGCTAACCTGGATAATCATTGATGGACAGAATTTCACCATGGGGCTCCACACAAAGTTTTCATTAAATAACTCAAAATTGTTTGTGTCTGTTTCTTTTTCTCTTTGAGATATGCATGGTTTGAAGGTTTTAGAGGAAGATGATATTTTTTGATATTAAGAAATTATAATATACCTGAACAAAAAATATCTTCACTTAACGTCACATGAATAATACCCTTTGGTGCCATTTTAAACAGATGTTTCTACTGCTTTGGATCTTTCATCATATCAAGGCATTCTGATTTTTAATGCAAAGATTTCTTATTAAGAACTGGTTTTGTCTTTGGGCATATTTTTTAAAAATTTATTTCTTCTACTGATGTAATTAAGTCTTTGCTCCTCTGTTGATTCTTCTATGCTAGGCTGAGATTTTTACTATTCTTTTTGCATATTGGTGATCCCTCCTCCATATCACTCATATCTAAGTTAAGTACATCATAGAATCATAGAATCATTTAGGTTGGAAAAGGCCTCTAAGAACATCAAGTCCAACCATTAACCTAGCATGGCCAAGTCCACCACCAAACCATGTACTAAGCACCACACCTATATGTCTTTTGAATACCTCCAGGGATGGGGACTCCACCACTTCCCTGGGCAGCCTGCTTCAATTCTTGACCACCCTCTTGGTGAAGAAATTTTTCCTGACATCCAATCTAACCCTCCCCTGGCACAACTTGAGGTCATTTCCTCTTGTTCTATCCCTTGTTACTTGAGAGAAGAGATTGACACCCACCTCACTACAACCTCCTTTCAGGTGGCTGTAGAGAGCGATAAGGTCTCCCCTCAGACTCCTCTTCTCCAGGCTAAACAACCTCAGTTCCCTCAGCTGCTCCTCATAAGAGTTGTTCCCCATACATTTCACCAGCTTTGTCACTCTTCTCTGGATGCAATCCATCAACTCATTGTCCTTCTTGTAGTGAGGGACCCAAAACCAAACAGTATTCAAGGTGTGGCCTCACCAGTGTCAAGTACAGGGGAATGATTACTTCCCTATTCGTGCTGGCTGCACTCTTCCTGATACAAGCCAGGGTGCCGTTGGCCTTCTTGGCGACCTGGGCACACTGCTGGCTCATGTTCAGCCGGCCATCAACTAGCACGCCCAGGTCCTTTTCCACCAGGCAGCTTTCCAGCTACTCTTCCTGAAGCCTGTAGATGACTGCAAATATTTGAGTTAGAAAAAAACCTTAATTATAAATTCATTTAAAATGTATTTTTCAGCTGGAATTATTGTTAAGTTTAATTCCAGTGTATAGAAAATAAGCATACAGTCTATTATATATGTACATATATATGCATCTATGTGTCTAAAACACACTGTTGTATGCAAACACTAAATTCTTCTATTGGGAATACTTTCATAATAAGAGATATTGACGCATCTCTTAGCAAAATCTTTGTTTGTCTTAGCAAAGGCTTTGTTTAACCCATTATGTAAGCAAAACCCTTCAGTACCCTCTGAATCCTTCCTCCTTACATTCTGGACACCTTGCTCCTTGACCAATACTAGCAGAGTAGACAGAGTGCCAACCCCCGGCCTTCAGAGACGCTGCCTTCTGACCGACATCGGCAGGATGCTGCCCACATTGTCCGTGTACATTATGATTCTTTCAAACCGCATTACCATTGGTGAAGCCAAGGGCTGGTGTGACTCTTAGCTACATTCAAAAGGCATTTGCGTGATCGGCTGTTGCTGCCAGATGATCTAGACACCAAGTGTCCCTGGAGGCCCACCGGAGCTGTGGCATGACTCATAATCCTAAGTCTGCTGTTGATGATTGGGTGAGTTGCTGTGTGGAGAGGCCATTGCTCATCTTTCTTACTGCCTCAACAAAGCTTTGTCTTATAGTGTGTTGTCAGACTCCATTACTGTATGGAACACAGTACTTCACTCTCACAACCATACGCTGACATTACCCACAGGAATACTAGTGACTGGCAGAGCCATGTGTGGTGATAAAACCAGTGATGTAAATGTGAGCTACTTGCTTGATCATCTGCCAGAGCTTGATATTTATAATAGAAACAACTGGAAAACTGTTGCTCAGGAATCTGAGACTCATAGAAATTGTCTCAATAAAGGGAGATGCTGGGAGAAGCCATTCTGCATAAGCTGGAATTCGTACATTACCTCTATTTATACCCTAAGATATAACAATCTTTTACAAAACTGAAGATTCTGTGCTTCTTTGATAGTATGGAAATCCTATTAGCAGTGAATTTATATCTTACCTTTTTTACATATAGTAATTCAAGAATACAAGTAGGATCAGTTTCAACAGGACTCTGCAAATAAGGACTCGTGGGAAAGCTGAACGGTGCCTGCTGCTTAAAAGTTCACACTTCTGTTTGCCATAATGATATCTTGCAATAAAAGTTGAAAATCACTGCAATAGTATGCTACTGCACAAAGTTGTTTCTTGTTCAATAAAGGTTAAACATAGATTGTGCCTACAGTTTTAGTTGGCATGATTATTGGTGTGTTCTGAGTAATTACCACAAAAATCCCTAAAATTGTTTATTCCGGAGGGGGGGGGGGGGGGGNNNNACAAAACAAAAAGAAATTATTTTGGCTGGGGGGGGGGGGGGGGGGGGAAGAGGATTTATGACTATGCATTCACTAAAGCGGATCCTCAGCATTTTGTGTTTTCAAGCAACCTTATGTGTCAATACTAAAAAAGTATTCCATGCTCATTAGTAGCTTTGCAAACCCCAGAGCAAAGAATGCAAATCATTCTTTCCCTGGATTGTATCTCACACTAGAATCTTTGAAATCATTTGGAATTGTTTACATTTTAATTTCTATTTAATGAAACTGGCCAAATGAATCTTTAACATAATCAACAGGATGAAGCACTAATAAACTTGGAAGAATTATTAGAACCACATGGCCTATGATATTCTGAGTCATTGCACTTATCAGCTGGATGCAATTCTATCACAGAAACATCCTTCCTGGTCTGTGAAACTTCAGTTTGTTTCATGGTTCTGTTGTTTTTCAAGTTTACTTAATATATTTTCATGACCACAGCTTCTCACCTTTTTCTGACTATAAAATGGTGAGATGACTTTCATTTGATCCTTCAACAGCTATTTACATAACCTCACTTAAAAAAGACCATTAATTTTGAAAAGTCGTGGTCTGGTTAGGATAGAAATTAAAGACTGCAAAGACTGAAAAGTCCCTTTTCATGTTTTTCTAGTGCAGATTAAGTCAGCAAATCCCAAGACTGCAGAAAACACTGATTTTATAAACATTTACAACCCAAAAACATTTCAGTGAACATCAATGTCTCTAAGGATGACATATTAGCTCCTTCAAATGTAGTAATACTGACATGAGTGGGAATCAGATCATGTATGTGTAGTTTGTAAAAAGTTTTGAGATCAAGCTTGCAAAATAGAGGAAATATTTTCCAGCGACATGCATGCCTAACTTTTGTTATGGACAAGTAGTTCACAATAACTGATCATTTTCCAAGACAACTGACTGCTACCCTAGCATTGAAAATGGTAGTATTTTTAGACTCCTAATGTGATAAAAAAGTTAAATTTTTGCCATAATTATGTGAGACTGTGGTCTTGTTCTCTACCTGTATGCATCAGGATTTTGAAAGGCACTCATTTTTCTCAAAAAATATTATTTATTAAACTAGTCTGAAGATATGTGTGATGAGTTTATTCATAATTATACAGACATAAGCATATACTCAGTTTTATGACAATATGAGATATGAAATCTTATGTCAGACTCTTTCCTGTATCTTAAGTACTATGACTCTGTTCCCTTATATCACACATTTCTTGCTGAAATCCCTTCACTGTGTGTGGTAGGAATTATATGTTTTTTCTCAAACTATCCACCTGTCTTGTATGCATTTGAGAATACAGTTGAATAAAGAATCAGTAAAATGTTTACTGAACAGTGTGTAAAAACCCTCCCTCAAGAATTTTCTATGAAGTTATAAGTATTCTTGGTTTATAATAGAAAACAGTTATTATCTTTGCACTGCAAAGCAGGACTGACATGATCTTTTGCATTTTTGCATGCAGTCTTTTGATTCTTATTTGTATATCAAAATTATCCTTTGTTATTTTATTCATTTGCCTATGGTAGGCAACTGCTTCTGATTCAAAGGAAGAAGCAGAAAGGCTTACTGTACAGAAATGTCATGCTAGGCTTAAAGCTCTTTGCTCAGTAGAGTCCTAAGCATTCACAATAGGATCTTTCTTATGCATAAGACAAAATCTGTGGTCTATAAGAAAAAAACAATTATCACTCAGTCTGGCTCTGCTCATCTTTTTTTAATTTCCATGAGAAATATTAAAATTAAATATTGCCCTTTTCGAAACTGGAATTGGTCATGTTTGCTTTTGGATATGTTATGCAAACATATTTCTTTCTCTCAGCTTGTTGTGGTATATGTCCGGTATTTCGCTCAAGACTACACTGAAACATAAGTCCCACTTCAAAAGATTCTTTTTCAAAGTCCTGGACCATCCTTCTCATTTATAACCATAATGACCAGCAATTCCATTAGGACCTTTCATAATAATTGAGTAATTCTGCAATGGTTTCCCCAACTGAAACACTAACACATAACAGTCTTTAAGTTCCTGTTCAAACATTATAAAGAAGTAAATATAAGAATAAAATAACAACTACTTTCAGATTCACTCATGATTAAGTGAATTTGAAGTATGTTTGCCAGTACACTTTTCAGCATATTTTTAGCATGCTTACTCTACTATTTCTTTACCCTCTTTTCCTGGGTTTAGTCTACTATTTCTTTACTACTTTTCTATAGAAAAATTCTTACAGTCTTTGTTATTGTGGCAGTAGCAGACATATATTCAGTGGCTATGGCATGTTTGATATTCCACTTTCACCTGTACAGGTGTGGTTTTTTATTTTAGCAGAACTTAATAGTAAAGAAATTGTAATATTCTTGTGAACCTTGTCTTCATGCTCTGTTTTTATGAAAGATTTGCTGCAGTACACCTGTTATGATTTGCACCAGCTGTTGATCCATACTACCTTTTTAAACTGAAGCCTTAACAAAGGTGTTTGCCCATATTGAAATGTCAGTAAAAGCAGGTAATTGGCTTGTATGGCATTCTATGTCTTCATCTAGGACTCTGTTAATGCAAATCACAATCAACAAGCATCTGTAAAGGATTGTTGCGTGAAGGACTGCTAGTGAGATGGATGGCTTAGCTATCAAGGCTTGATTGCACCTTAGTTTGAAGCAGGCACCTAAATAATTAAAATATAATTTTGTTTCCTGAGAAATAAAGGGGGGTTTTGTACCTCTGAAATTGTTCCAGTCAAAATTTGTTCATTTTTTTGAAGGTCACCTTTGTGTCCTATGGGCCTTCTCTTAGGATTGGCTCTGGCCTGGACTGCCTATGGCACCAGCTGTAGCCTGCCTGTAGGTTAAGATGAGAGCTGGATGACAGCCATGAAAGGAGGGAGCTGCACTGTGGGAACCAGAGAGTTACAAAGCAGCTTCAGAAACAAACATGTCAGCTTATCAAACAACATAAAAGATATATAAGAGGGGATAGAGACCTTGGAGTGGAAAAAGAAGCAGAGAAAATGAGATTTGGCACTGCCAGAATTTTCCCCAGTGTCCCTACATCCTCTGTGCAGATGTTAGCACTTCCTCCCTGCTGAACACCATGACCTGGACACCATTAGCCTTTGTGCTCCAGATAATGGACTGGCAGTACCAAGTGCAACAAGTAGGGACCCACACCTCAGGTGTGTGTATGTGACCTCCTGGGGTGATTTGTCACTAATGCATGGATTAGCAGACTGCAGGGAGATGCACGGGCACACATAACACTAGAGCACCCCCCATGTATACACAGCATCCTGGAGCACACACAGGAGATGTGTGTATGCAGTGAACTTGCACTCTCAGGAAAGCGTGTGTGTGCCGGTAACCTGAAGGGGCCAGGGAGTGAATGTAACTTTGTGAATGTGGATGTGTCAGATAAGAAATATTTGGGATTGATTCCTGAATGGTGCTTACAGAATTTTAAGTCTATAGTAACATTTTGTAAGTGTCATATTATTGGGATTTACCTTTTGTATTGTTGATAATGATTCTGAATGTATACTTCACTGATTGCTGGTTAATTATATGTGCTTAATAAATCAGCAAACCAAAAGCCATTCTTTCTTCAGCATTTTCCTCCTGCCTGAAGCACCCTTTCCACCTTTCTGTCACACCCAGTCCTCTGCCATCTCAGGTCCTTCCAGGTTGTGTCTCCCTGGACTTCCTCCAGCCTGCCAAGCCAGGTGACAAAGATTTTGTCATTGCCTGCTGTCTTCTCTGTACACATGCAGGGCTGTCCCTACGCCTGTCACAAAAGAAGTTGTTCCTCTCAGCACAAGGTACCTAATCACTCCAAACAGGCCAATGGCTTGATATCAACGTCCCTCATGTTTCACCTGTGTATGCCAATCCCTCTGTCATGATCACCAGGCACCATTATTTTGGTGGCATCTCTGCTCTCTCTTATAGCCAACTGAAATTATTCATGCCCCAGAGTTGTCATTATGATAATTCCTTAAGTGAAAAATGGTAAGTTAAGACAACTCAAAGCTGTACTCAGAGCAGTGACAGGTTCAGAAAACTTACCAGTAGTATGAGGGAAAGTGTGTCCTTTCAACTTGTCATTCCACCTATTTCTGGATGGACAGGACTTGTCAATGAACTCATTCCTGAATAAGCAGGAACAACCCAGAAATATAAAAATACTTACCAGTGCAGCTCATTTTCTCTATACACCCTGGCCTCCCATCCCCTCCAAATCCATTCACTCCTTCAAACAGCTCACCTCCATATTCCTTTGTCTTCATTGACTGCTTTTCATCCCTCTTGCCTCCCTGCTATGTGGTAAGACTATCTTGTTCCTGCTTAAACTTGCTGTTAATTATTTAACTGGCTTGCTCTTTGACTCCCTATTGTTTGCACATTTTAATCGTGCTTAATTTTCAGCAATCCAAATACCAACAAGCCTCCTATGTGCTTTTGGTCTGATGTTTTATTTATCTAGTATGTCCTTTAGTCCTAGACGTTTGAGGACGGGCATTGAAGCCACCAAGAGCATGACTACCTGATGAGTTTTGTGAGGATACTGGAGGATTTAATGACAATATTTGGGTGCCTAGTGGGGGTACTTGCCTATTCATTCTCTCTGGACCATACCCGAGTTGATGCTTAGTTGCCTCAAAACCTTTACATCTAATTATAGGATGTTTCCAGTGAGTTTAAGTCTTTAAAGTATTTAGCTGTGCTGGAAACAGAGCAGAATGCAATGCTGATGTGATCTGAGATGGGTGCACACACTTAAAACTCACTCAGTTTATGATACGGAGAAATGGATCCTACTTAATTTCATGAAAGTTCTGATGATGAAAGTATCCAATACACAAAGTAGCCTCTTCCTGACTAAAGAGTAAAACATTAAAATATGTCTACCTGCCATATTTCTGACAAAAATTGAGTGAAATTTAGGAACATTAGCTCTGCATTTCACTATCATTTGCAGCTGAGGCAAAATGCAAGTGCACATCAAACATAGGTATTTCCAAGCCAGTTTAGGAAATAGCTTAAATATTCACAGAGTGTGATTCTAGTAATGGGCTCTACACCCAAAGAAAGGAGAAAAAAAAAGAAGAAAAGAAAGCACTGATAATGTGACAGAAGCAATTACAACTAGAATTCTCCTTAAGGCATATTCAAGGGTTTTTATCTACTTTTTGTAAATATAGATAATGAGGAATTTCTGGTTCTTCCAGAATACATATAGAAAGATGAGTTAAATTAGCTACAAAAATCTTACATATATAATGTTCTGAACAAGGAAAATGATCCTTTGCATAAAAAACTTCTGATGTTTGCCAACTGTATCATAGTAAGTTCACTAATGGAAAGTTTATAGTTTCTTAAGAAAATTTAAGTGCATTGATTTTTTCTTGATCATAACTGACACCTTCCCCTTCGAAACATACTTTTCTACTATAGTGCAAATATCCATCCAACAGAGATCAATTTGTGCCAATTTATTATTTGCATACCAAGTTATTATTTGCATACACACAACATCTTTTCAGAAATTAGGCAGACATATACAAGAAGAATTTAATTATTATTATTTTTTTTTTTTAATTAGCTTTGGCTAACTTGGATATTTGTTTCCCCAATTCTACGTCATCATTCAAGTTGTTTTCCAAACATGGTCTCTTTTTCTGTTTTGTTAATTTTTATTTAATTGTAAGTAGTTCGCTTGTGGTAAACTAAAATTTTATTGCTTAAGGTTTTAAATATTGCTTTGAGGTGCTTTTGGTTGGACAGGGACTTGGACAAAAACTTGGATTCTGTTTTTGCTAAAACATACCACAGTTCCATGGGTCAGACTGAGTCATTGAAACACTATATTTTATTCACAAAACCATGGAAGCGCTAACTGTATACGATCACGAGACAAAATGCTTTTTACTGCAAATATTTCACTCAAAATACAAACTATGAATTATTTTAGCTATATTAATTGTCATAATTCAAATATTTCCAGTATACCATAGTTAACAGCTCTAGAGATACTTGCTTTTAAATGAGCATAAGATCTTTTAAGAAAGCAGCATTTCATCTACTTTGGGGTGGTTATCGTCTTTTTTCATACTGCTGCTCATAAGAAGGAAGCATTCATTAAGTCCCATGTACAAAATCCCCTGATACTCATAGTTTTTGTAAAAGATTCAGCTGCAGAATACACCTTGAGAAAGGAATCTTGAAATTCTTGTTCATGCAAGCCTTGGATGAAAGCCTTGCTGCAGTTCTGGGCTATCATTCTCTCCCTTCTTTCAAGATGGAACTGTGCAGAATGGGAATTTCTTTACCAAGTTCATACCAAGAACTGACTTTCTGATCTTCTGGTACATAAAGTGAGTGTACCATGGGACTGACCCAAACTCTAGTGCGTGCTCTGAGGACATCCCATTTGTGTCCAACTATAACTGATGGTCAGTCTCCATCTCCAGCTTTGGGCAGGGCACGTTTGGTTTCTCTGCAGCCAACCAGCCAGCCATTTGAAGTTTTGAAATGCTGCCTTACTGACCTATTTTTTCCTTCCTTTCAGATGGAATGGTAAGTATAGAGAATTGTCCCCAGATTTGCTAAAATTCTTGGAGTAATTCTGTTCTCTTCAGTGGGAGAAAACAACACCTTGTCACAGGCTTCTTAAAAATTACTATAATATTCTTTTCTTTGTTCTATACATTTTAGCCATGCTGTGACTTCCATGATGTTCACAACATTTTTAAGTGCTGTTACAATATTGCATACAGTCAATGTACATAGATTGTAAACTTGACATGCTTGGTTTAGTTTAGTTCTTCTTATACACCAGGTACAACTCATGAACATTAGAGATTACAGTTTTAGAAATAAATCACTTTATCTTTTCTACTTACCCTATACCTGTGTCACCTTGTGCTCTATATGCTCTAGCTAACCTCTAGCAGTATTATTTTCATATTTAACTTCTGAAATATAGTTCTTCAATATGCTATCTTGAACTTTGAAAGTAATAAAGACAGTCCCTGATTCCTAATTCTTAACTCAAAGATCGTACTTTCAGATGCTGTATTTTTAACTTGCTTTGCTGAAAATTAATCAGACTAACAAACAAGTGGCTCAATCAGATTTAAAAAAACCTCATCTGAGTAATAAAGCCATGTCTACCTAAGCCTTCACATCCTGTTCTGATTCATTATACAGGTTATTTAAAAAAAAGGTCAGTAATTGTCCTGGTTTCAGCTTAATTCAGAGTTTATTTTCTTCCTAGTAGCTTCTATAGTGCTGTGTGGTGCTTAGT
>VZTL01052371.1:157104-188827 GCA_013400535.1 Scopus umbretta | reverse complement strand
GGGAGAGGCGAAGGCGAAGCGGGGGAGAAGCTGAGGGGAAGCGGGGGAGAGGCGGAGGGGAAGCTGAGGGGAAGCGGGGGAGAGGCGGAGGGAAAGCGGAGGAGAAGCTGAGGGAAGGAGGAGGGAAAGCGGAGGGCTGCGGCGGCCGCTGGGCCTCGTCGGGGCTTGGCTGGCCGCCGGGGCTCTGTCACAGCCCGTCCGGGCTGCGGCTCCCCCGCCGGAGCTCCTCGGAGGGAGGCAGAGACCCAGGCGCCGGCCCCGGGGCGGGAAGGCAGGCGGCCGGGCGGTCCCTCGGCCTGCCCTGCCGGCCCAAGTGCCCTGAGCTGCTTCTGCTGGAAATGGGGAGCGGGGTGCTCCCTGCCGAGCCCGGGCTGCCCCTCGGCAGCCAGCGTGCAGCTGAGTGCCAGTTTGCGTCTCTCAGCCTTTTTATTTTTTTGTGGCAGAAACAGACTTCCACTTATAACTTTTTTTTTCCCCTGTATCTTCTTATAAAACTCTGTAAAAAACCAGTTGACTCCTGTTCTCATTCTAACAGCCTTTTAAAAATTACACTCCTGTTAGTATAATCTGGGAAGAGCTTATTATTTTTTACCAATACCTAATGTGCACTTTTCGAAAGAGCAAGCGTTTCTGTTCCGTTCCTCCCTGCAGGCATATAACATGTTTTACACCCAAGAGAAGTATTTCCACCAGCTGAGACGCTTTGCGGACTTCAGAGAAGCAAATCAGTGGTCCGGTGTTGCTGTTTTTCAAGGCACAGGGAGCCCTGTGTTTAGCTAATTATGAAGAAGTGGTGGTATTTCCATTCCCCTGAAATTTCATATCTGTTCCGCTCTTTTACTTAGGATGAATTCTTCTGATCCTGCCTTTAACTTATTGGTGGGAAGTTCTGAAAGTTTTCAAAATAATAGTACTAGTAATAATTTGAAGCCTTATGTTAGTATAGTTAAAGTGCCGCTTATATTTCCTGCATGAGTACTTTCATTCTGGTGTAAAAGCACCCATTTTAGTAAAACTTGGTAGCTGCTGCTCTCACCTCCGAGATGTCATTTTTCCAAAGGATCCATCCACACAATTTCTGTGGTTCAAGTGCGACACATAATGACAGAAGAGGAAAAAAAGCTGCTTTCTCCATCCTCTGCCTTTGCTTCCAAGCAAAACTCCTAAATTCCCTGCCACTTCAATAGCTGTTTCTGCTTGAAAGCCATACACACTGGCTCATTTTTTCTCCAAAGAAAGATCCGGATATTCTCAGGAGCCTTTTTACGTAACTTTTTTCGGTGTTATCTCTAAGCTGCGATTGCAGATCTGTGCATCGCATTCATTGGCCATACGGTAGAAGTGCACGGAAGTATTAAAAAAGAAATCGTGTCAAACATTTTCCTGTATTTTCTGCAACATATTCGGGAACCTTATCACAGAATTATATTTTTTTTTCTTAAATTCCTTTTCTTCAGCATGTCTTGTATAACAGGTGTGCCAATGAAGAACTGCAGTGTTGGCCGTGAAATGGTCTTTCTACAGACAACAGAAATAAGAAAACTTTCTCCCAAAAGTAGATGGCAGAGGAGAGCCTGATCCCAGTATAAAACAAATACCTAGGCAATACAAGACCGTAGCAAAAAAAAGTCTACAGGGATTATTTCCGTTTGTGTTTACCGTGGAAGATAGTGAGGAGGTTCCCATCCCCAAACCTTTCTTTGTCGGGAACTCGTCAGAGCATCTGTCTTAAATTAAGGCAGAGGTCAAAGAGACTATGGAACAGACAGGAGGAGCAGTAACGGTCTGGAGGAATAGGTCAGTCTCTTCAGAGGGGCTCGGGAATGCGATAGCAGACCTACAAACACCTGCATTGAACTGCTTGCTGAAAAGCACATTGACTGCAGGGGACTGGAAAGTAGCAAATACCCTGTTTTTTAAAAAAACGATTCTCGTAGAGATCCGAAGGGCAGGTCTGTAAGCCTCTGTCAGCAACGTAATAGAAACTATAATAAATAATAATGATAGTTGTAGCGGGTCCCTGAGTGTTCTATTCTTGGGAAGAGTCAACGTGGCTCTGATAAGGGGATGTTCCATCTCACACATCTGTTGGAGTTCTTAAAGGCGTTAATAAGCATATAGAAAGGAGTGATCTGGCTGTTTAGATTTCAGAAAATCCCTTATCAAAGCTTTATGACGGAAACTAAGCAGCAATACCGTAAGATACCTTTATTCAGATGAGTGGTTAAAAGGTAAGAAGCAGGTGACAGGAGTGAATGATCGCTGCTTGGAAAGATCACCCGCAGAGTTATCAAAAAAAAAAAAAAGAACCCAAAACGGTTAGACCCTGCTTTTCTTCACATTCTAAAAGTCCTGGAAAAAGAGAGAAACAGTGAGTTGACGCAGTGTTCTGATGACATGGAATTATTCAGACTAGCGAAACTAAGGCGCAATTGCAGCACTGCAGAAGGATCTTAGAAGATTAAGTGGGCAATAAAACCACAGGTATAATTAAGTGTAGATAAACTCGAAACGATGCGTGTGGGGAAAAATCCTGACTAACTCCACTTGTGAAATGGTGGGCTTTGAGCTGTTCAGCAACAGTCTGAAGTGAGATCTAGAGTTTACCAAGCATCGTTTCAGAAATCAGAAGTAGCCAAAAAGCAAATCCGTTGTTAAATTACTGTATAAACTCGTAGTTTTCCCACATCTTGCCCTTCCATTAAAAAAAAAAAAAAAAAAAAAAAAAAAAAAAAAAAAAAGCAAGCAGAAATGGGAAAGCTTGAAAAAGGGCAGCAGCAATGGTTAAAGGTATCAGTAGTTGCCACATAGGGAATGGTAAGTAAACCAAGGCTTTTTCATTTGGAAGAGACAGATGAAAAGAGAATGTGCTATGGAATCATTTGAGGTATGGAGAGGGTAGTCAGGAATTGAGTGTTTGCTCTCTTTCGATTTAATAACAAGGTTGTAACTATGAAGGCACACATTCAAAGCAAGCAAAAAGGAGGTGATTTTTCACGTAACAGTTAACTGGGTTCTGCAACTCTCTACCACAGGAGATTGCGACGCCCAGACTTTATTTGGACCCAACGAAGCAGTGGGCAAGTTCACTGAAGAAGAATCTGGGGAGGACCAATAAGTACACAAACCCCGATACGACGAAAGGTATTTTCTGAGCTGAAGCCATCTGAAGGCTGGGAGACTGTCCGAAGGAAGTACGATTTACACATGTCCCTGTCTTAGTCTTTGGTAGGTGCTTTAGAGCTGCTGTTGCAGGTTGAGTGCGGGCTAGATGTAGCTTTGGTTTGACCCAACACCGCTGCTGTTGGTATTAATGCTCACGGCTCTCTACTCCATGCTATTCCTCATGCTTTACAAAGCTATTGTAGAAACGTGCGTGCACTGAGAATAGCTTATTGTGATAGAGCACACAAATGAAACAAAAGACCTGGTTAGACTGGGGCTCCCAGTTCATTTGTACAAATAACTTTTTAAGTGATTGCTAATAACATCTGAATCAACCATCCGTCTGCAATGCCTCTGCTGGTCAAATCATAGAATCATAAAGGTTGGAAAAGACGTCTGAGATCATCTGGTCCAACCATCAACCCAAAACACCGTGTCTACTAAACCATGTCCTGGAGTGCCACATCGACACGTTTTTTTGCACACCTCCAGGGACAGGGACCCACCACCTCCCTGGGCAGCCTATTATGCAAGGTGCTGTCTTACAGTTAGGAAAAGCCAGAAAGAACCATTCTGGTGTGTCATTCTGCTGTCTTCTGGAACTCATTTATGCACAGAAAAGGTGTGAAAATACAGGTAAGGGTTTTTTTATCCTGTGCTTTTACATATTACCTGTCGCAAGTTTCAACAGTCAGAAACTTGGCAATGCGTTAGGCCAGTGTTTCATTCACTTATCCAGGTTAAATTAGGAGTTGTAGAATGAAAGAGATCTAGGATCAATGTAGGTACATTTTAAGTAGTATTTTGTCTAATTTGCTAAATAAAACAGTGCCAAAAATAGTCCCACTGTCACTAGAATTACTGAAAAAATCTAATCTGCCCTGGACCACTCTTTGCAACACATTTTTGTTTATTTAGAAAAATAACTTAGCTCATGTTTATTCAACACTTAAGCAGTGCTTGCATATTCAATTTGTCAACTTATGCAAAGCTCAGAGACTTGAATAAATTATTAAAGAACAGCATTGCATAGGAGAATTCATAGTCATCACATTGTAGTATTCTCAGGAAGAGAAATCAAGTTTTATTTTCATGTAGCTATGTTGAAGATGATTCTGCCCTACACTAAAGATTTATTTTGAGTAGTTGCATGGGTGTTTCTAGAACATCAGCACAAGAGTATTTCAGGCACTGGAGGAGAACACGAACCAGTAGCTATTTCTTCTATTAGATGCAATACATTTTAGGAGTACAAAAATCCTGAAAGACACAAAACACTTGCAGCTCACACGGGAGTGACCTGAGTCCAACAGCAGTTGGGTCTGAGCTGAAGTCCTGTGTGAGGTAATAGGAGATTTACATTTTATGTCAGTGGAGACCTGCATATTATTTTGCGGTGTGCCTTTGTGCAAAAATAATTCATTTTTTAAAGATATGATTTCTAAAGGAGATAAGCTTACTAACTTACTTTCCAATCTGGCAAATGCTGAACAATTTTGATTTCAGTAACACAATCTGAGAAGGTACCTGCACGTGTGTTTCAAGGATTAGGAGGCTTGTTTCATTTGACTGGTTTTGTCATTACATGACTTTTCAAAATTTAACACATTTAGGACATTTTTGTTTAAGTATTTGGTTTTTAGGTTGTGAAGCTGGTTTAGAGCTGGAAAACAAGAGAAACAGCAAAAATGCAGGGCCTGATGAATTATATTATGCAGGAATGTTTTTATGGCTAATGGATAAAAATGATGAAGGACTTGACAGAATGCTGAAAATGTGTCCTGGATCTAGAGAGGTAGTGTATAAATGGTATTTCATCCACAGCAAGACCAAATTTCTCACTATTTAAAAAGTAAAATGAGATCATCGGACTTTTAGCCAAATATAAGAAAATATAAATATGCAAAAACTAATGTATACTGTACCTAAGATTATAATTATCTAGATTACATTTCTTGTTTACTATAAAATCTGGGGAAATCAAATGATTTTTATTTTTTTTAGTGGATATTTCTACATTAATCCAAAACTCTTTTTCTGATGAAGAAGAATGTTTATTTTTTTTTTCCACAGTGGAAAAATAAAATAATGGTTGGGGGTCACACTGTTTCATCAGGTCTACTTACATTTGGTTATAAATTTGGAATTACTTTGGTGTAATCATATGCCTGAGGCAAGGAGTCTGGAATCAAAAGGCTTTCTGAACAGGTCTTACAGACTACTCCACTAGAGGCAAATCCTGACCTACTGAGAAAAAGGTATGAGGAGTTTAAGGAGAATTTCAAGCCTCTTCTTCCTGTACTTCTTTCTGTGATTCTTCTTTCCTCGTGAACTGTGCTAAAGAGGAAACAGTCTGCATTTAAAAGAGTTTCTGAAAGTATATGAAGAGGACTGTCTGGTCACATCTGTGACACTTTACGAAGGTTACCTACCTGCATACTGATGTCGTCAAAACCCGCTACTCTGTAACCGGTGGATGAAAATTGTTGTCCAGTTTTTTAGTAAATACTTTTTGAAACCTTACTTTTTATGTTTTATTCTGTTAATTGTGTATTAGACAGTGAAAATAGGACTGTATTATTGTTAGTAAATAGCTAAGAGGTATATTTTAGGCATTCTCCAAAATACTTTACCAACAGAGGATTTTCCTTTTCTAATAAAGTCCATACATGATAAAAACCAGTTAACTGGTAATGCAAGGTTAAAAACACAACAATTGGCAGGTCATTAGAAATATATTCTGATTGTTACAGGGCTTTAAGCCACTAGAAGTAATGGCAGTGTTACAGCATTTTCATGCAATGATATCCAAATGAGGCCTTTGCTTTTGCAGCTACTGAATTTTGAAAGAAAAGTCATTTATCGTTCATGGTAATGAAACTAAAACAATGTAGTATGGAACTGACAGATTCTGCAGAATACTGTAAACTTTAAATGCTTATTTTTCAAAGCTCTTTGTACGCTTTGCAACTGCAGCTTGCTTGCAGTAATTGCTTGCAGTCTTTTCTAAAAGTTCCCGTGTAAATGAAAGTTGATGTGTGAAATGTGTGCTGACCGTTCTAAAATACATTTAGATATGTAGATATAGTATACAAAGCTGCAACTGAGTTAGTTGTAAGTTCCTTTTTTCAATCAGTGGAGAAAAACAGGCACTTCTCGGCTGTAGCTCTTACAACTAAGGATTTCTCATTCCCATTCTACAAGTAATTATTCGCTGTGGCGAAAGAATTGTGTAGTGTGAATAACGATCTTTGGCCTCTTTCAGAAGTGTTTTCTGTAGAAGGCGTCAGAAATTATACAGGAGTAAACATTCAAATTCAAAATTTCAAAGGAGTGAAGGTTCTCAAATGTTGCACTGTCTGAACTCGGCAAGCTTCAGAAGCAAGTTTGCAATTCAGAGGAAATTCGGTGAATGAGCTTAGTGAGAAAAATCAAGACAGATGAAAAGTGTTAATGGAAAATTAATTCTTCAGTCATTATCAATACAAGATACTTGTATAATAATATTCCTATAATAAATTTTAAGATGATCAAAGAAGTTGACCCTAACAAGCAGTAACGTTTTGGTCAAAATGGTTGGGAATAGAAACCAAGCGTTACTGAGGACAGAATACAGAAATTCATTATTCAAAAAAAAGAGGAAGAGCATCTAGTAGATGAAATCTGTTTAAACTGCATTTTCTTAAGGCGATTAATTTCCTCTCAAACCTCTGCAGATGATTTACAGGGCCTTTATTGTCCTGAAAAAGTGTTTCTGCCCATCTCTTAAAGATGCTAAACTTACTTCAAAAGATACATTTTATTGCTTGATCTGTTGGGGGGGGGAAGTGAACTTGACATTGAGTTGGAAGTCACTTGGTGGCAGTATTATTGCCCTTGGTGGAAGAGAGCTTATTGGGGTGGTGTTCCGGTCAATGTTAAGACGCCTATATCATACCTACGGTCTTAATTCATTTGCTTATGTTTAAGGGGGTTTCGGTGCCAGCTGAGATGCCTTGGGGTACTTGAGAGATCTGAACAAGACTGATAGTTCCACGCGAACGGCAGGAGGCTCTGGTGCCTTTCTGGAACAGCGTCTGAAAGCGAGGTGAGATACTGTATGGCATCTCAGGTGGTGCAAGACAGCTACGTGCAGGTAAATGACTTGAGCCATGGGTGTCAAAGCTCCCGTTGTAGTCGATGGAGGTCTAGAAAACGGAGAATTGCTAAGCTCACCTAAAGTAGACACCTACATTAAGTCAGATCAACAGCATTGTAGGCTCCATTGCCCGTACTGGCCCGAGGTTGGTCCACCCATCTGCACCGACAGCTACTGCGATTTGCGGCAGCCTGGTGCGTCGGGCATCAGCAGGGTGTCGGGGCCTGAGCGCTTTCCTCTCCTAGCTGGCTACGCCAGCGAATGCAGATCGGCGCCACAGTCCGAGGCTGGGCACAGACGTAGCTGCTGTGGCGTAGCACAGGCCGGGGCTGGTGGGAAAGGCTCGGCTTAAAAGCAGCTCCCAAGGGAAGGAGGAGGTAAGTCTTCCCTTCAAATACTTCGGGTGATCTCCAGGGACACCAGGTGCCAACCTGTGAGCAACTGAATTTAGTCCTGAATGGCTCTGTAGCCGACAAGATTATCCATTTCACTGGCAAATATTAATAAATCTGTCAAGATCTTCAGTCATAGTAGGAAGACGTGCATGGGATGCTCATAAACAGGAATTCTGAAAGCAGTTGTCTCCATAACAATGATAAGACAACGCTTTCATAGGTGCATCATACATTAAAAATTGAAATGATCGTCACCTTGTAAACAGTATCACCTCTACAGAACGTGTAAAGAATTGAATCTTGCAACCCTGGAGAAGCATAAATAAAGATATTTCCACCATAAAAGTTGCCAGGCAGAGGCAAGTTTTCAGCTGTATCCAGTTTTGTTGATTTTGGTAAACTGCCGTAGTGTGTTTCAAGCTCCTCCTTGTATTCACAAGAGAGACTTCCCATTTAATGTAAATATCATGTTGATGTTCACTGGTAAAGTTTTGGTGTTTCGAAAGCTCTAGGGTGCAACTGAATTTGGTATAGCAGTATAGCATAACATGTCTTTAACAGAGACTTGCAGAAACTAAGCAATTTACTCTCTTGTCTCTGTTACTGTACCAGTGTGCCAGTGCTATCACAACTGCTCAGGTGGGTAGGCAAAGGTATCATAGAATCATTAGGAATCATAGAATCATTAAGGTTGGAAAAGACCTCTGAGATCATCTAGTCCGACCGTGTATTTCCCGTACAAACAGAGCTCCTGGAAACGTTCCAGCATTTAAGCTGCGCTGCTTGATGAAGGAGCAGGCTGACTGCGTTGATAGCACTCAAGCAGTAATGCAGTCATCAGCAAATTGAAATAACTTGGATTACATTACCTCAAAGCTTGAGAAGTGGATGGGTCTCCCACAGAATCACAAAATGGTTGAGGTTGGAAGGGGCCTCTGGAGATCGTCTTGTCCAACCCCAGTGCTCAAGCAGGGCTGCCGAGAGCCAGTTGCCCAGGCCCGTGTGCAGACAGAGGTCCTGTGGCAGACTGCCAGCCCAGCGAGGATGTGCCAGGTATTCTGGGGCACCTCAAATGGCCGTCTAAGCCTATGTTTAAGTGACTGAACCACTCCCAAGGGAGTCTAAAGACGTGTTCCGCTGATAAAGTACAAGTTTATACTATAAGGCAAGGGGATTAACTCTCTAGGCTCGAGCCCCCTTGTCATCTTGGTCGCCCTTTACTCGACTTGTTCCAGTATGTCAATGTCTGTCTTGCAGTGGGGAGCACAAAACTGGACACACTACTTGAAGT
Organism: Scopus umbretta; assembly: GCA_013400535.1. NCBI lineage: Eukaryota > Metazoa > Chordata > Aves > Pelecaniformes > Scopidae > Scopus > Scopus umbretta. The sequence goes on along the minus strand of VZTL01052371.1, from coordinate 179,838 downwards.
CTAACGGCTGCTGACTAGGCGGGGAGAATTACTCCCCTTCACCTGCTGGCTACACTCTAGCTGATTCAGCCCAACACGTGGTAGGCTTTACTTGCTGCAAGGGCTCACTGCTGACTCACGTTCGATTTGTCGTTCACCGGGACTCCCAGATCCCTTTCTGCAGAGTTGCTTTCCAGCCAGGCATTCCCCAGCCTGCCCAACTGCATGCGGTTATTCCATCCCAGAGGCAGGACTTCGCGTTTGCCTTTGTTGAACTTCAGCCTGTTTCCAGCCTGTCTACATCTCTCTGAAGAGCAGTGTTCTCCTCCGGCATATCAACCACTCCCCCGGTTCGGTAATATCTGCAAATTTAGTGGGAGAGCACTCTATCGCATCATCCAGATCGTTAAGGAAGATATTGAACAGCATTGACCTGAGGCTTGCCACTGTGGTACGTCCGTGCGTGGCAAATATTCAGCCAGACTAGCCAGCAAGTAGGCTAAGTGGTGTGGAAGGCAGGGGGGTGTGTGTGTTTCTGTGAGAAAACGATTTCATATTAGAAATGTATCTGTGAATCCATCAAAGACAGAGCAGGAATTTCAATGTAAACACAGTTCTTTTAAGACAGTCCACCTGCCTGTGGAGACAGCACCTTCCCAGACACCATTTAAAGTCCATACTGACTTTGCTGTGACATACTGAAAAAGGGGAAATTTCATATATTGAGAATTATCCCTTGATAAAAAGCAGTGCTAAAATCAGGATACAGTCACTGCAGGGGTAGAATTCATAGCTGCATTTACCCCCATCAGTCTCCCCGTCTACTGCAATGGAAGTTAATGGAGTTAAGCATTTTAAGACAGATTTTCATTTAAGACAACTTAAGAGAGGCAAGGGTCAAGCCAGGAGATGGGGAGAACCACCTGTCCACTCAGAAAAGGCAGGATATTTCAATGGATGGTTAGTTATTTAATTGTATTCTCAGTCATCCACACTTATGTATGAAACACGCTTGGAGGAAAAAAAAATTCGAGCTTATCGAAATGGCCATGCCCTCCCCACAGGCACAGGTCGGGTTGCACAAGTCTAGTTAATGTATGCTAATGTACGTTATGCAAAATGGAAGAGCTTCAGTGGGCAGTGACTGAAAGAGATTTATCTTTAAATACCAGTCTGGCTTTTAGGACGCAAATCTGGTGGTAGAAGAGAGTTCTCTGTTTCAGACCAAGAAAAGGTGATTTAAAGGCAGATGTCCGCTCCTCGGGTGGGTGCCCAAACAACACCCAGACATGAAAGAAGCTGCTCTGAAAAAATGTCAGAAATTGTTGCAATTGTTATTTCATTTTCATGAACCTCTCTTGCACTGCTCATCTTTGCTACAGGCTTTTGAAATACAACAGAGAACACTGAAACGTGCCCCTTTGGAGCAGCCAGGACCCATTTCTTCTCAGAAGAAGCTGGCAGTGCTGATTAATGTCCAGCACTACCTGAGTCAGAAGGACTACATTCTAGCTACTGAAAACTATAAAAATGCATTAACTTATACCTCAACAGATAGCAAAGAAAGTATTTTTCAAAACCTCAAGCAACATCTCATTCATAGGATCTCTATACAAAGTACATGAGAGAAATTGTTCTGTTAGTGTGGTGTCCTCCAAAATATAGAAAAGGAAATATTTATTGATTTTTCAAAACCATAGAATTACCGTGGCTGAATTCTTAAATCAGATTTCTGACATTCAAATGGAATGAGAGCCAAAAAGGAACATGAACACAAGAAGGACATACAGCCATGTTAGCCATTTTGGTACTTATTTATTCATTCAGTAAAATGTATTAAATTGAAAAATACTTAAAATTCATGTGTAATACAGTAAATGATCAGAAGAGAGTATCGTATTACAAATGTTAAAATCAGGTCACACTTAAAACAAAGAAAATTCCTCAGGTATGGTTTTTTACTTGCAGTAAAAGCTAGTTCTTAAAGCTCATAAAGTATTGGTTTGGAAAAACTATTTACATTTGTGACTGCTTGATTCTCAGGACCATTAACTGGCAGAAAATAGCACTGAATTAGATAGGAATTCCATCTACGCTTTTACTGAGAACTAATGATAAGCACCATATTACAAGCTTTAATGTCAGGCAAGCACATGCAGCTTCATTTAAATAGAACTGTTACTAACATTTTCCAGGATTATGCTGATTTTTGAAGAGTTGCCATCTCCTTATTATTTGTATGACTTCCTCTGTGTTTCCTCTAGTTGTTTATTCATAATAGAAATAACGTTAGCCCGTCACTTCCGATAATTAATGATGCACAAGAAGAATCAGTAAATATCCTTTGCTGATTATTCATAATTACTTGGATACTGCAATAGTCGTGCTAATGGGGAAATCTATCTTTGATTTAATTAGAAAAGTAGATTGAAATTGCATTGGAAAAAAATGGATCTACTCTGTTTCTGTCTGCGATGATAGAACTCAGTAGAGAGAAAATAAGAGGCTCTTGATACTTCTTAAAATTGTTATCTAAATACTTCATTTTTAATTACTTCTTATTTTCTCAGATAATACTGAAGTTGGCTTATTTTAATTTGGATGATTGATTGTCAAGATCCAATAACTGTTCTCCCAGTCTACACACCAGCACACTATTTTCACATGAAAGTATTAACAGTGAAATGGCTGGCAGGATAGGTTGGCGTCACAAAATTGTTTCCAGAAAAGGTCATAGAAAAGGAGTGAAGTGATGGAATGATAAAAATCGGAGATCTGTATCCCCCAGATACAGTCTTTGTAGGACAGAAAAAATATTCACTCTATACACAGGTATGAAGATAGAAGAAACGTTTGCTTTTTGTGCGTAATTGTATGCCAAAGTGGTGACATTGATCCATCCATTAAAGTGTGGCACCTAACGATGGGTTTGGACCTCTCTCTTCCTAGAAAGTGGAAATGTCCCACATGCTTTTTTGGTATGGTAATTATTAGTTATTTTATTATGTATGCTGATAATATTTAAAAGAACTGAATTGGAATATTGGTTAATGCCAGTTTCTATGTAGGGCTTTTTATTTGTGATTTGTGCATCTCCTTTTATTTTTACAAGTTTTTATCTTCTAGATGATGGCAGATCTCATGCTTAGGAAACAGAAGTATGAACGAGCAATAAACCTTTCCCAGAATGTGGAAAAATCACCAGGTATATAACATTAAATAAGCTTGAAGACTGCGTGTTTGTTCAGATCTCTGCTCTATGTTTTAAAAAGCTAACTCATGAAAATGTGAAAAAAATCTGCATGATTTAAATCAATATTTAATTTTTTTCAGATTTGAAAGGATCTGTGTTATTGTAAGGTAGAGATAAAATGTACTTTATTGCTTTATAATTTTTAGGTAACTTTTCAGCCCTGGAAAGATTAGTTGATTTGCTGAGAAGAAGTGGCAACCTTGATAAAACTACATTTTTCTTTGAAATGGTGAAGAAACATGATTATTTTTGGAACCTGGATATAAATTCTGCAAAGGACTCTACTGCAGGTAAGGCATGCAAAGGAATATTTGTGGGTGTTGGATTTTCAGAGCAGTGCTACAGAACCTCTGTGCAGTTTATGTGACTGCTTGAAGGCTCGGTTTGTTAGATGTTATTTCTTCGTGTGCACAGAAATTAAACTAGTATTTTCAGATTTGCTTATAAGTTAGAGCTGGTAAAAATACAAACTTCTTAATATGTCAAGACTTCTTTTGGAAAGTACTGGAGCATGAAGATCGGGAAAGCTATATGTATAGTGAAATAGGGTACTCCAAATAGAGGAATGTTGATTTGAATATATCAACTGCAGATACTTAACACAAGAGCTTTGATTGTACATAGTCCTCCACCTGCAAACAAATGGATACAAATCCTGGCTTAAATTATTTCAGTGAGCCAGGATTCTGACCGAGATGTTTTTCTATAATGTAGTCAGTAAGAGAATTTAAAGAAGTCCTGTAACATACTGTAAAAGGCACCTGTTTATTTGGGGGATCTCAAAACTTCTTCTACACATTTGTGCTATACACATGACCTCTATATTCTACAAATTTGGGTTTTTACCCATTACCATTTTCCAGTTGTATATATAAGTCCAGGTAGTTCTTAGTCTACTTTTTGGCTTTAGATCTTTTTGGCGTAGTGATAGGGTTTCACGTCTAATATGTATCTGTAAGTGATATATCAAAATACGATTAAACAAAGCTAATCTGGACTATGTAATCAATCTGATAGGAAGAAAGGTTTTTATTTCATTTCACTACATAACACAGAATACACAAATCCAAATTGTTTCTAACTGGAATCTGTTTAACTTAAGTCTTTAGTGATTTCTTTATGACTTGATTGCTCAGAGTAGGTCTCTACAAGCATAAGCGACTGGAATGTGTTACATATGTGAAGATACAATAGGGAGAGTATGGCACAGATCTTTCAGCCTGTGCTGGACTGTCTTTGCAGCACTGAATGAAAAACTTAATAAAATGTTCATTATGTAGATACATGATATTTTACTTCTGAACATTATTGTCTAACTTTATGATGCAGATTTGGGCACTTGCTGTGCTGAAATGGGAAGGTCCTGCTCTTCCTCCTGCCTTGCTTCTTGCCACATGATCTCACCTCCTTCTTTGCACAGGCCCTGAAAATCATCCAATTCTGGACCCGCCTGATTCAGCTTTCTAAATTGTCAGAGAAATAACCAGCAAAAAATTAATATATTTTCTCTGAGTTAGAGAATCAAACCATTTTACCATGCGAGAGGAAAAGTTTCAGAGCTCAAGGCAAGTGAAGACCTTGTTGCCAGGAACAGAGTGGTAATAAGTCACTTTTTTTTGTAGCAACAAGGTGTTAGAGCAGCTCAACCCTATACGTAACATTAGCATTGGCACAGCTGATGGAGCTTGCCCGATCATCAGTTTTGAGCTATGTAAGTACCCCTAACTGGAGAGCACATGAGCCAATACCCTAATGCTGTATGCTACTGTAATTATAAATTATCCTTGCCAGTTCCTCAAAGGGGTTCTTCCTAGACCTCAGTTGTTAAAGGAAATGCTGTTCTTCTTCAGTATCGATCTTCACTATTTTATTTGTCACCATCACTGTAGTGCAGGTGTATCTTTCTGAATTGTGTTAAACAACATAGTTAACATCTGGCACAACCCATCTATTCTCTTGCTCACCGTTTCATAAGGGGAACACTGTGCATTTAGTTGAGCTTGTGGTTTTGCCAGGATTTCAGGGTGAGAGTGAGAACATCAACTTTGACATTAAGGTAGAAGTTTGGAGAAATGTAGGCATCTGTGTCCCAAGGAGAGATTTGAATTGGCAGGTTTCCAGCAACACATACCTTCGACAGAGTTTAAATTCATTCAGCACCTAAACAAAAGTACTTCATTAATTGCAGAAGTTCTCTTTGTCTATGCATATAAGCAGAAGCTAGGCCCTTAAGCAGTCATGATTCAATGCAAGAGTTGTGGCACTTGGGGAAAAGTAAACAAACTCATTCTCTTCCAGAGCTAATTTCCTCCTTCATTAGCAGAGTTTACATGGTTGGTGCCTGATTTGTCTCTTTTTTAAATGTTGATTTTGCATTAATGTGTGCATCAGAGCTGGCAAGCACAAGATCTGTAAAACTGTAAGAACTGTGAAGCTATAAATGAAAGGGAGGCATATGTATGAGAAAACCCGTACATCCATCAGTATATTATAAAATAAATTAAACATCTATCTGAAGAAATCCATACACTTGTTCATAGGTTTGTATACAGATGTATGCTTACTGCAAATATTTCAAAATTCCCTTTTTCTAAAAAAACTTTTCTTTTTCGTGGTTCTTTATATAGGTAAATATGGAAACTTCAAATTGAGAAGATTGATTGCCCTCTATTCTTTTCATGTAGGCACATGGAACAGTCTAATCAAGCTCTGTGATACTTTAACAAAGCTAGAAAGAGCAGTAACTGGGGCCAGAGAGTTATCAACAATATGATTCAGATTTGTCTAAATCCTCTTTGACTTTGGTTCTTCATGTGCCACATGGCCACAACATGACTACATTCCTGAGCAATGCTTTGTCTTTATCAAATACAAGACTTCTACCTGTAGGGATGTCTGTAAGGTAGATTGGCTGCTGTCTTGAGGTTTTCTTGTGCATTTTCATTTAATTGTCAAGTACAGCACCTTTTGTAGAGTCTTTTTCAATGCCTAAACCAAGTTCTTACACTCTGCAAAAGACTAATTTGATTCACCACATTCAGTGAGTTATCCCCTTATTCTCCAGGGAAAGAACGATGTACCGCCATTGCCTCAGCATCCAGACTTTTCAAAAAGGTGATATTGCTTGTTGGAAACTTGTTGAAAAGAGTAATCGCTTCACTTTGCATCAGCAGCAGGCTTGAAAAGGAGGCATCTGGACAGAGTTTCAGATGACAAAAAAATTCATTCTGAGTCTATTAGTAAATCAAATGGGTGGTGCCCATTCTTTGTTCCCGGGTCCAACTGGCAAGACACAGCTCACGTCCATGTGATTCAAATCTTTCATCTCTAAACCAGAGTCTGTGCATCCCAATTGCCTATTGGAAGTGTTCCTGGCCCATGTTATACACTAAAATATGACCAGGAATTGTCTGAGACTCTGGTGGCTGACATGGGGCAAAAGCACACCAGAAACCGTGCAAACAGTTTCACGATACAGACAACAGAAGGACATGCCAAGCCCTTTGTGCTGGTGCTGTTTAGTTCTTGGCATAGAAGGAGCTCTGGGCCTCAAGATAAATGTAGAAAAGTTCCCTTTGAGCCAACTAAACCTCTGGAATTCTGGCTTTGACTTGGATTATGTAATATTGAAGACGCAGAGCATGAAGTTGGTCAGTGTACCAACTCTCCTGATCACTTCGTCACTTGATCAGCATGAATATGTCGCTTCTGTAGAAAGTCTGGGGTTTTCTTTATCAACGGTGAACGTAGAGAAAGGATGTATCAGAATGCCTCTCAACTGACCTTTGCTACCCTAGTTAATAGTTATGGTTGCCTTCTTGCTTGGTTGGAAGTTTTCAGTGCTCTGAAAGCTCGAAGCCTGTCATGCTTGGGGATATCCCAAAGCCCTACAAGAAGAAGATCCATCAACCATACATAGTAATAGGTACTATCACTACTATAATACCAATAAATAAGGTACTGCATCTTCTTTACCAGCAAGCAGCATTTAGCATCAAATTTATCAATGAATAACTTGCCAAAGAGCTTCAAACATACTAGTGAAAGTGCTAATCTGTTTAAAGCTGATGACCATGAAATGGGGAGTGGGGGAAGAAGGAATGGAGAATTGTGTCGTAAGCAACGTAGCTCAAGCAAGGACCAAGAGCAAGGGCCTGAGCAGCAGGCCCAATGAGTATGGCCCCAGATGAGGCTTCTCAGAGCTTTTTTCTTCTCATTCAGTGTTTTCTCACAAAGTAGCAGTTTCCACAGAAATCTGATCCAAGGTTGTAGTTCTACTGTATCAGAACTGACCCTGAACACAGGCGGCTGAACACCCAAGGGGTGTGAGGACGGGGTTGCAGCACCTGCTGGTGCACTCAGGACCCTTGCCAAATGGTGTTTGCCAGTAGAGTTTCAGCTTGATCCTACTCTTGGCCAAGGACTTTCTTCTGTTTTGAGGGTAACCAGTGAGTCCAAGAACCCTTCCCTTCCCTCCACATCTTCTTGTAGTTCTTTCAGGCCAGAATCACTGTACCAGGCTCAGCTATCCCTGCTCAACGGTGCTTGTAGTGGTTGTCCTTCTGGATGAGAGCACACCTGCAGCTTCTCAGCAAGAGAAATTCTGATCCTCGGTAAAAAATTTGCTCTGCTATACATCTGAGTATACAACATTTGAGAACTGCTGTCATCTCAGATGCTTTTGTCAGTTTGGCTGAAATACTAGGCACTGCAAACACGCTTAACTGAAGCTGAACTAGATGGGCATCTCCACCAATCTGTTGCGAATACTTAGCTGCCATCTCAGCATCCACAAGTGGAGGCACTCATCCTTTTTCTGCTCTTTATGTTGACTTTCCTGAAATTGGCTGCAGTTCTATTCTTTGAGATGTTTTTGTATGTATATTCCTACATCTCTTGCTTTGAGGCCATAAGTATTTTTCCAGAAATTCTGATGTTGAGAGATAGCAATATTGTGGGGGGTGTGCCTTTCTTATTACACCAGCATGAATGACATGAGAAAGAAGAAATGACAGAAAATAGAGAAGGCTAACTTATATGTATCCCCTGTGGATAGTAGTGAGATAAAAAATTGTCAGCCTTGAGTGCGTGAATTTATGTACAGCAAAAGCACAAATGTATATATTGACAAGACACCTAGAAATACAGTATTAATATCTAACTGTTCTTTTTAAATGTTTTTTCATTTTAAAACTAAAGGAAAGTGTAACACTTCTGAAAACTGCCATGCATGTGAGACCTGGAGTAGGTCTATAGAACAGGCATGCAAATAGTAGTGGTTTAAGGTGATTAATTTCTGGTCTGGAAAACAGTGTGATTTATGATAATACTTAGAAAAACAAATGCATAACCACCCTGTTTACATATGGGGTAGTTAGACTATATAGACAAAGATGCATATTGCTTTATATTAGTCACTGCTTGATAAACTAGGAAATGCCATATAGAATTTAATGTTACGGTAATTTAGATGAGAAGAAGGAAGCTGTGCAACAGGGTGTAAGGACAGCAGAAAAACTATTAAAGGAGTTTTGTCCTTGTTTGCAGGAGGCCCAAAATCAGCTAGAGACATTACAGAACTACTGTTTAATAGCTACTATAGGCATACACAATGTAGAAAATGCTCTCAACTTATTTGTAGAAATGGCAAAAAGTGAGGTAAGAATTCTCAAGATCTTTTTGTACATTCCTTCCTGCTATAAATTGCTAACAGACTCCTGCTTTGATTTTTTAGCTGTTTTTTTCTCCACAATGAATAGCATTTTCTTCTTAACTTTAAACTAAAAGCTTTGGAATTAAATTAATAAGCACATTAAAATACTTATATATCAATGTGTTTGCTACTTTTTTTCATGTTGAGTAAGGACTAAAAAAGGCAGAATGTGGACTATTTATTTTGTACTTTTGCCTCTTAAGATCAAAGTGAACTTTTCCAATAAACACACTGGGAGTGATTCTGATGTCATTAATACTAAACTTTTCCATTGATTTCAGTGGAGGTAGGAATGCCAGTATTTATAAAGCTTCATAGACTAATTTTTCTAAAGCATACAGTTTATTTGCATGTAGAAGATCACACCCATAACTTAAGAGTTACAAAAAATGTGGATTTCAGTAAACTGCTTACTAGCACAACAGTTACTTAAAAAACTGAAACGAGATTGAATTAGGTACTGAATGTTCTGCAGAATCTGGAGGCAAGATCAAGATACTCTGCTGTTAAAAATAAATAAAAAAGACATGTCAAAACTTGCCCTTTGAATTCTGTGATGTGCATAAGTAATTTGAATTGTTGACATTTAGTCCTTTCCCAAGATTTTCAATATAGTCAAATCAATATTGGGAAATAGCAGTGTGAAACTACAACTAGCTGAATACTTGGGTCCTGATCCAGCAAAATATTTAATTACATGCTTCCCCTGCACAAATAGGTACACTTAATGATTTTAATAGAGCTATATGAATGCTCAAAACTAATCATCAATCATTAAACATATTAAAGTGGGTAACATGTTTTGCTACTTAAAGGAGTCCATTGACCTTGATTTGATTAGCAGAATTTTGAATAATTAAGAGTTGAATCATCCAAATTCTTCATACTGCACTGAGGAAACATGCTGTCACATTGACAGCATGCAGTTGTAAAAGGTTATTTCTGGAAATTTTATCTTTGCCTGTAACACAGGAGATGGTTTGCCGTTTGGTTCTTCTGTGCTCAGGGTTCAGACAAGCTGAAAAGCTTTTACGGGTGTTTTAATTATAAGAACTTTTGATCCATATATTCCATACAGTTTGTCAAGAATATGCTGCTCTAATATAAAGATTTCACAAATAAATTCCTCTGTATTATGAGGTCCTAATATCCTGTCTGCAGGAATTCAGCTGCAAGAAAAAAAAATACAAGTGCAAGTATATGTTCAGTGTTTTTTTTATGCTATATTGGGTGTTGACTATAAATGGAAGTACTGAGGTTTATTTCACAATCTGTTAACAACCCGTTTGGTTTTGCATTAACCTTTTGTAATACAACAGTGCAAGATAGGGCACGATCGCCAGAATATGAAGGGAAATTGTTGTAATTTGTGTGGTTTGTATTTTCTTAGAAGGAAAGTATTCAAAGTATTTTGGCAATGGCCCAACCCCATGTGATACTTAAAACAGACCGCCAAGGCCAGAATTCAACTGAAACCATTAGCAAAAGTAAACTGGATGTTGTCAGAGGCTGAAGAGTTAGAAAAAAGTGGGGTATTAGTTGTTGTTACTCATCTCCCAGTTCCTCGGTCCTTATGTGCTGGTTTACTCTCCGCACAGAACGTGTACTCAAGCAGTTCCCTGCAGTCCGTGGGAGCTGTGTCAGCGTCTGGGCTCTGAGAAGCACGGCGACATGACAGGCTCCTTTCCCGGGACTGCAGCGGCTGCGAGCGCGTTAGCCCTCATTTCCCAGCCCACCGAGTGTTCGGCACCTTGCTTGCAAACTGGCCCAGGATCCAAGGTGCATGAGGCTTTATTAACTAGCAAAAATTGTTCCTTGAAGAGCTCTTTTTTGGGGGTTTCCTAACACAACGTACACATTAATCCAGTGTCCAGGTGGAAACAAATTGTACTGTAGGTCACATGTTCGTTATCTGGAATATCCTATTTTCACTCTAAATCTGTTGTGCTATCAGGTCCAAAGTGCTGTTTGAATCTTAGATTAACCTCAAGAAGCCCTACAGGTGGTAAACCACTATTTTTTCTGTATCTCTTGAAGGTTTCAAACTTGCTTTCAGTTACCTAAAGGATAAGAGATACGTGGAGGCGACAGAAGTTTGTCACGATGTAACTCATTCACAAAACTTTGAATTACATCATGAGAAAAATAGCTTTTAATTTATTATTAACTTAGGTTTTGACGCTCTCTCCAAGTTATCCAAAGATTCTTGAAGATTTTAGAAAAGGCATAAGCAGAAATTAAACCCTAAACCAAGATCTTAATGCGAAATGTTTAGCTATTAGAGATGTCAGTAAACACTCGAAATAAAAAAATGTTGAGTAAATATGTATTTTAGACTTTCTAATTAACATAAAATCAAAGTTTTCATTTTTTAGAAGAATCACATGGAAAGACAACTGTTTAAGAAAAGAATAAGATGACAAGAACAATAAAGTCTGTGTGTATTCAGCAAGGGAGAGCTTTAGGTTCACCAACAGGGGACACTGCATTTATCGTAGCTGTATTTTTAAGATGATTCAATTTAAAAGACAGTGAACATCAGACTCTCTGTCTTGCAGCCGATTATATTAATTGCTCAGACTGAAAGAATCCTAAACAGGCAGTAAATTGAATTTATCAATTTTAACTGTCCTTTACCTGCTCAGATAGTGCAGAAAGGTTTTAAATAAAACCAGTAAGACCGTCATATACAGTATTATATATGTGTTAAGATCATTATAAGACCTGCCATCTCCAGCATCCTCCAGGACCTGGGATTTCTCCTGCCCAGCTGCTGGAGCCCAGTCTAGTGCACCCTCAGTGGGAACACTGAGCCCTTTTACCTCCTGTATGATCTCCTACTTGCCAGCTAGTCCCACTTGCTTGTCCTGCACAGCCCCCTTGAATACCCCAAATCCTCAAGTTCATCATCTTTTCCCCTTCTTATCAGTTGCACCGTCCAGGTCAGCTCTCTCCACAGCTCTGCCTGTAGTTCCTTTAATGGCCCATCAGTTATGATCTGGAGACTTTTGGTCTTCGTTATCATCTGAGTTATCCCTTGTCTGCCAGGTTTGTGTCTCTGTGGTTTTTTTATCCCTTTCCCCTTGTTATTCCCTCTGATCAAGGTCCTTGATCTTATAACTCTAGTGAAGCAGACGCTCTCACGTTCCATGTACCCTCAACAGTCGGTATATCAGACTTCTTCAAAAACCACTTGCAGAGTAGTTTATGTGTGCATTGTAACTTGTCTGCACTCAGGCACTAAATAAATTCATCAGTTAGCATTCTTCGTGTATATGTACATCACAGTGTACACTAACTCTAGTGTTACTCAGTCAGTTGCCCTTTCCATCATCATGTGAAACACCGGTAAATATGGGTTAAGTGTGTGTATTTCACGAGACTGATCTTAAATTTAATAAACATTTTTATCATTAAAGTGAATATGCAGGCATTACCTCATGTCATTTTACGATTGCCAGTCTTGAAATGTAAAGTCTTCTCACTTACTGATTTTATGTTTCCTTNAAATCTGAGGCTTTTGTTTCTAGAAACATAGTCAATAAATGAAAATATATGTAAGGCTGAACTGTGTCATGCCAAAGATCCATCTAGCCAATATCCTAGTGACAATGGGTGATAGCAGATGCTTAGGAAAAGCATGTAAAAGCCGAGCAAACATAAAGCTGCACACTAAGCATGCACAGTAAACCTTCCCGATGTCTGGAAGTCAGTTTGTGCTTTAGGACCTCCCTGGAAGATGACTATATCCTCAACTTTGTGCTCAGTAGCTCCTAATGGATCTCATCAAGTCCACCCAGATCTCCTTATCTGCTCGTACAGTCCTGGAATCTTTCCATCCTATCTTTCACAACCTCCCATATCTGGCTCATCACTCCTAAAATAATCTACTCATCCAGAAAATGCTGCTGTCATCAAAGTACTTAATTCTGATGCTCTGAGAATAAGGACAAAAAGGCTATATGCTAATTAACTAAACAGTGCTAGATCACTAATTAAACAATACTAGAGCACCAACTGACCAAACAGTGCTAGAACACCAACTCAGATGTTGTCCTGCTTTTTCTGTGCAGTTAAATGTTAGCACAGTCTAGCATAACCCTGGTTTGCACCAGCCCATGCTCCCCATAGCAACTCTTACACATGGTTTGGAAAGTTAGTACGGACAAGAGACCATGCTCCGTAGGCAGCATGGATAAGAACTCTCTGGTTTAGAGGATAAAAGACTTTTGCCATAGGGGCACAAACAGGGCCACTTGAGTTGATTTTGTGATGTGAAAGATGTCCCATTTGGTTTACTGGTGAAGACCTGGAGTACAGAAATTCATTTTTGCCTACACTTATGAGAAACCCTGAGATGGCTCTGGCTTGAGATGGTCCGTCAGAGAGGAGGAGTCCTAGACTCTGATTCCTGGACTGTGCGTGTTCTGAAACAGATTTCGTAGCCCCTGGAGGGTTATGGGCCTCTGAGATTTAGCAGTAGGTGAGGTATGTTCTGGATGGCAGCTCTAGGCTTTGGCATCTCAAGCCAAGCTGCGATACCAACAACTAATCAGCCTTCTCATTGTCATTAGCGCCAATCTCCATGTTTTTTCATTTCGTTCCCTTACAATTGAAGTCCTAACTCATAAATGCAATTTTTTTCACCTTGGCAAGTGCTTGTACATGGAACAGCTTCCCAGTCCCAATGCTCATCTCTCTCTCTCTCTCTCTCCATTCACATACATTTTGTAGGTTCACCTCTTCCACAAACCATGTATGTAGAGCCCAGAGCAAAACACAGACAGTCCCTCAAGAGCTTGACGCTAAAACAATGTCTGTAGTGGTGGAATTCTGAAAACAGCTGTAATTCATCATCATCGGTATAACTTATTTCTCCTTTGGGCATTACAACACAGCCCAACATCAAAGCCACTCAGCTGCAAAATGAGTATGATACCGTGCACATTGCTGTAGAGTACAGATTATGGACAAACAATTACTCAAGCTGACTGGCATGAGGTCCAAAAGGAGAATAAACAGACAATGTTCTTCAACAAAATTGCATGTAGGGAACACATAAAGTCCTTGGAAAAATAAATTAGCAATAAGAAATGAGTGAGTTTGCCAGGTCTAACAGGGATGATGAATGTTGTGAAAGTGAGTGAAGAGGCTGGCTAGGAGGCCACTTTCTGACCTCCTAGCCAAAACTAACTGGAAGCTAAAAATGATCTATGGTGTAAGGGGAAAAAAGTGTTCAATGACTGAGGGTCTCAGTGCTGAAATATCAAACTGAACTTTTTATGGCTTCCAATAAAATAGAAAGGATTTGTTAGAGGACTGTTGGGATGATAGGGAAAAGGTCCTGGTCTTACTGTATCCATTCTATGGACAGTGGATCCCATTAGCAAACCTGGGTGGATGAGCCTTGCTGTCTTCTCCAGTTTGTTTCCTTAACTGTTCCTTTTTTACTTGACAGCTGGTCTCTGGCTGCAATTAAAGTTCAAGGTGAGCTTTGCTGTTCACCTGTTGACAGCTGTGTGTCCCAAGGGGACTTCTTCTGATCATAGCAACAAGTCTCTGGGTTTCCACTAGCTACAGGCATTTCTTGTTTTTTTCCTCACTAGATATGTAAAGCAGGGCTGTATTTTACATTTAACTGAAGAATCTGTGCATCTGCTATGCTCCTAGATAGATGCCTTAAACAATTAAAGGGATATAAATCATCATGCTCCACAAGTTTAAAATGGTTCGGGGACTGCAGTTACGGGAGATATAAAAAAGCAAAACATACTCCCCCCTAAAACAAGGTTATCCATTACAAAACCTTCTGCATTTTATTCTGAAGTGCTATGTGAAGGCCACTGTCAAAGACGGGACGCAGGTCTTGGCAATATTGCCTGGTGCCTCCCCTACCTACTGCCTGTCCCAGGCTGCTGGAAAGCAGCATGGCGGAGGAGGATCTGGAGGTCCTGGTAGACACCAAGTTGAACATGAACCAGCAGCGTGCCCTTGTGGCAAAGGCAAACGGTATCATGGGCTGCATTAGGCAAAGCATGGCCAGCAGGTTGAGGGGGGTGATTGCATGGCCAGCAGGTTGAGGGGGGTGACTGCATGGCCAGCAGGTTGAGGGGGGTGATCCTTCCCCTCTGCTCAGCACTGCTAAGGCCACACCTGGAGTCCTACGTCCTGGGCTCCCCAGCACAAGAGGGACATGGACATACTGGAGAGTCCGGCAAAGGGCCACAAAGATGATGAAGGGACTGGAGCAGCTCTCCCATGAGGAAAAGGCTGAGAGAGCTGGTGCTGTTCAGCCTGGAGAAGAGAAGGCTCAGGGGGAATTGCATCAATGTATAGAGATACCTGAAGGGAGGGCGCAAAGAGGATGGAGCCAGGCTCTTTTCAGTGGTGCCCAGTGACAGGACCAGAGGCCATGGGCACAAATTGAAACAC
This sequence comes from Scopus umbretta, assembly GCA_013400535.1. NCBI lineage: Eukaryota > Metazoa > Chordata > Aves > Pelecaniformes > Scopidae > Scopus > Scopus umbretta. The sequence goes on along the minus strand of VZTL01052371.1, from coordinate 164,461 downwards.
AGGAGGTTCCCTCTGAACAGCAGGAAACACTTTTCTACTGTGAGGGTGACTGAGCACTGGAACAGGTTGCCCAGGGAGGCTGTGGAATCTCAATCCTTGGAGATATTCAAAAGCCATCTGGCCACAGTCCTGGGCAACCAGCTGTAGGTGTTCCTGCTTGAGCAGGGGAGTTAGACTAGATGCTCTCCAGAGGTCCTTTCCAAGCTCAGCCATTCTGTGATTCTGGGACTTTTTCCATTCCTCGGACATAGCACATGTCTTTGCCAGCTGCACCATTCCCTTTTTGCCCTGCTGACCATAGACCAGCTCCCTACCTCCCTTCCTGCCACTGAGAGCTAGCATTTTGGGGCAGGCAGAGGAAAACTCATTTATCAGGGAAGAAGGAGCAGAAAAAGATCCTAAAAAAGGATCAGCATGTCCAGACGAGGTTGGCTTAGCACATTCAGCCGAGGTTGAACCACCCTCAGTGCTTCTCCCTGTTTGCTATTGCTCTTTTTATCTAGTTGACAAAGATCAGTTCATGTTACATGGAGTAGCAGACAGCTGGACTGACAGAAATTTCTAACAAGGGAATACAATGTGTGCATCAATAATTACTAGTCTGAAGTGTTGGCTTGTTGAGCTTGGATTTGCATTGTTTTGTTTTTGACTTGATCTGAGAGCTCTCTGAATTTGTTAGGGTTTTTTCTGCTTCATCATTCTGTGGGAACTATGCAGTGTGGAGGTGTTTGTGTAACCTTGGGCTCTACCTTGAACAGGTTGCCACTCCCCCTTTTTTTCCACATAGAGAACATTTTTGATCAATTTAACGAGTTATGAGTATAGATAAATTGTAGTAATCACAAACTTAAACACAGCTTCTTATCAGGTATTTTAGTATAAAAAGAATTTTTCTTGGAAAAATGCTACCACTTCATTAAAGATGCTTCAGTATCTAGTTCTTCTTAGTTGCCTGGGTAAGTTGTAACTGAAGTATCTGAGCTGGGAAAGGGTGAACCTCTCAACCTCTGACTAAGTGGTGCAGATTAAAGCATGTCATTGTTTTTCTCTGCAGTTACTGTACTGGGGCAAAACCTTACGTGGACACAATTATTCTGTCTGGAAGGGTTTTTCTCTATTGTGGGAACAAGATCTCCATGAGAAAGATCTGGCGGTGCTCTGAGGAAGGGGAGGGAAAACCTACACCCCCCAAAAAAGAGGGATTTAGGTTGGTGCACAACCACCTGTCAGCTCTGGTGGGATTATAGGGACTATGGGAAATCAAGTTATACGAACGCTTTGCATCTTGAAGCCTGTTTATGGTATTTTTCAACCATGGAGGCTTTAAAGATGGCCTCCAGGATGGTGAGCGATCACAGTGTCACCATGTGCAAGTCTCAATCTCTTGATCTTTCAGACTTGCTTTGCTGGCTGCTCTGCGCAGCACAAGTTTGTCGCTGGCAGTAGCCCTCGATGACTGGGGCTCATGAGGAATCCACATGACAAATTGCATTCCTTTTTTTTGTGTGGTTAGGGGCAATCTCTGGAAGTCCCCTAAGGGATGCTCTTCAGAAAGATGTGCTGACAGGGCGAGTAATTGGAGGCCACGAGGCCCCACCAAACACCTGGAAGTGGCAGGTAATGCTGGTGTCTTATACTTGAAAAAACAGTGAGAAAATGACATCTTCCACTGTCCGAAGCCACACACAGCAATTCTGCAGAGGCGTGGCATGGCTTGGCTGTAAAATATGTTGTTGTTTGATACAGGTATCACTTCAGATTGCCTATGCTGACTACCCGACATACTACTCTCACATCTGCGGTGGAACCCTTATCAGCAGCAAATGGGTCATGACTGCAGCCCATTGCCTCAGCATGTGAGTAGGATAAAAAACATTAAAACTCCTGTTCTGGTCTTCATTCTTGCCGCAGACAGGAGCTGGACCCTTCTCACCCTCTGAGCTCCCCACTGGTGCTGTTCGTTGCACAGCTGGACATCTCTCTGCACACTTCATCAAGGGAATTGAAAAACTCTGTTTGCTTTAGCCTTGATTTTACACATGAACTGCTGACTTCCTGGAAGTGGAAACCAAACTGATTGCTGATTTGCATACGAGGAGGTGCATTTGCATGAATGTCAGCATTTTGAATGGGTTTGCATCCTGAGAAACCTGCCCAGAGATGGAAAGATTGAACAGAAGGCATGTTTCGTAGCTCACGGGCCATGCTGTACAATTTGCTCTGCAGCATGTCTAACAGGCACCACCGCCTAAACGATACAGCGTGACACCAAGTGAACGCTCCTCTTTAATTACTCATGCCTTTAGTGAATGTACTTACAATAAAGTGTAACGAGCTGATCCTTCACACTCTGTTTCAGATAGATCCAGAGATACAAAATGAACATTCTCATTCAAGACCGAGCTCAGCACTGTATTAGCTGATGCTGCACCTTCACTTGCTTTGCCAGCAAACTGCAGGCAGCATTTGCCTAATTTGTAAGACCGTTTAGCTAGAGTCCATTGAAAATCCTCTGGTGGAAGGTGCTTTAGAGATTATTACATTGGTGGAAGGTCTCAGTGGTGCAGGAATTACACTGCAAAGCTAGCAGTGGGGAATAGTTTTTACGTTAATTATTCTGTGGTTCATTTTCAGGCCACCAGGAGCAACCTACCGAGTGGCTCTGGGTGAGCACAGTCTCTTGGAGGAGGATGGCACCGAGTACTATATTGGTGTGGATAGAGTCTTCATTCATGATGGCTGGAATCCCTATGACATTGCTAATGGGTAATTATTTTGAATATCATCAGATGGTTGAATGATACTTAGTACCCTGTCCCGCTAGAATTATGTGTGTATTCAGTCCAATTCCCAGTGAGGTTGGATTTGTGGGAAGCACTGGAACATAATGCAATGAAGAATTCCCAAACAACCTCCTCTCTTGGAGGTGTCTATGTGGATGACTCCAGTCCTGTTTCACCCAAGATGGGGCAAAGATGGGCCTCACAGACAGATCCAGGATGTACAGCAGATTCAGGGGCTTACCAGCAGTCACACCACTGTTTGCATTTGATGAAGGGAAGCCAACAAGGAAATGCCAAGGGACTGTCTTAAATCCCCCCTCAGAGGCATGCCTGTCCACCCAGGGTCCACTGAAATTCGCTCTGAGGTTGGGTGCCTCCAAAGGAGTAGGACATTTTGGGGGAGCGTTAGTCCTTTACCAGTCTGTACCATGGTCTCTTCTCTCTTAATTGCTCATATTTTCCTGTCACCTGTGATAGCTATAAGGCTTAATTAATGATGTTTGCAAGGTGCTTGTCTATCATAATGCCGGAGGCTAGAGGCCTATATAAGTGACAAAATGTGAGTGAGGACATCTGGTTTATGACTAATTCAGGATTTTCAGTAAAGAGTCTTTTACCTGTATCCCGTTTCAGCTATGACATTGCCTTGCTGCGCCTTGATTCTCCTGCCTATGACAATGGATTCACTGAGCTGGGAGTGCTTCCACCTGAAGGAGAAATTTTACCCAATAACTATCCCTGCTATATTACCGGATGGGGGGTGGTTAGTGGTAAGTAAGGGAGAAGGAGGAGTGTTGAGGGTCTCTCCTGGTTTCAGAGGGACCAGTGTGCAGGTAAGGCTGCCCGAGGGCAGCTGCCCCTGTGGGCTTCTTTCCTCAACCACTGGAGCTCCTGGACCAAAATCTCACCCTTTCTCTGCTAGTGGGTGGCAGTGGTGCAGACAGACTGCAGGAGGTGATGTTGCCTGTGGTCAACCATGAGATCTGCTCCCAGAATGACTGGTGGGGATCTCAAGCAAAAGACACTATGATCTGCGCGGGTGGAGATGGCGTGAGGTCCGGATGCAGTGTAAGATCTGTTATTATCAGAGGATTTTCAAGCTCCCTTCTTTTTCTTTCCTATCTGACCTTGCTGTTCCTTCAGTTGGTAACCATTGCCGTTCCTTCAGTAGTGCTCCGGTAAATCCTGGCCCCTTCGCTGTTTTATTTCTGAGTATCTTCTAAACCAGACTGCTCCACATTCCTCCGTCTCCCCACAAAGCAGCCAGAAGAGAGGAAACCTCCAAATCCTCAGGGTGCATCTCTCCCCCCTGATTTTGGAGGGGAGATTTACCCTTCCTTTCAGCAGCAAGTCCCATTGACCAGATCCTGGGGAATGGGTTGAGACTTTGGCAGTCCCCTCTGCCCTCATCCAAAGGATGAAGCTTCAGGGAAGTCCTACCACTCTTCCCATGGTGTTGTCATGTTGCACCCTGGACCAGGCAGTGCTCCCCCATTCTTTCATCCTGCTTGTCACCCTTCTTTTCCCCAGCCACTCTGCTTACATGGACAGCTGAGGTTGCTGCAAGTTTTGGCTATGTCCAAGCTGCACCATCTGTCCCAGGTTAGGTGGAAAAGGAAGATGCTGGGAGGTGCCCTTTATCCCAGGGGCTCCAGGTGGCCCCAGAGTCAAGGCAAGGAGGTTTGGTGTGTGAAGGCAGGGGATACATGTTACCTCTGCCTGTATTCCCTTCGCTACTGAGGTGGCTTCTGGCAAAAGCAACCATGCAGAGCCTTTAAAAAATAATTTAAAAATACATATGACATTTGATTATGTAAATACATGAATATAATACAGAAACATATAGAAATAAAACAGGTTATGCAATTATACAAAGTACAATTATAGGTATAGTATAATTATAGGTCTGTAGATATTTAGTGTATTTTTTGGTGTGGTTTAACTATGGCAGAACCTTGTTACAAGCTGGGATCTAGGCCAAGCAAGAGCCTTTATCTTCTCGTGCATTTTAACTCCAGTTGCTTTCTTTTTCACCACCTTAACTTCCCAGGACCTTTTGAATATACTTGTTTGTGAAGAACAAGGGGACCAACGTTTCCCTTCTACCTGGTTCCTTGTAGCTGATTTTTTAACACAGATGCTGTGCAGGTGGACCTTGCTGGGAAGAATTGTGTGTCATGCAGTGGGCGCTGGACTACTTGCTTACAGTCACTGTATTTGCAGTCGTGGTGGGAAACCAGGGTTTCAGCCCTTCCTGGGGTGTGTATGTGTGTATGTGCGTGTGTGTATGTGCGTGTAGACTGAGACAATAAATAGTGGGTCTGATCTTTGTAACGTCTTGGGAAGTGCTGGGGTGTCTCTGCTGCCGTGCTGCTGGGGAGCAGTCAGCCCTCTGCAAAGAAAGCAGCACAAACATTTATTTTCATGTTCAGGACAGTGATTAACTAACTGGTGCTCCTTAGTCCTATCCAGTCACTCCTAAATTGCTCCGATAATTTGGCTTAATATGGTCCTCCCCTTCCTCTGATCCAGGGGGACTCTGGGGGCCCTCTCAGCTGCTACAAAGACAATCAATGGCAAATCCACGGGATTGTCAGTTTTGGGCTAGTTCCTTACTGTAACACCTACAAGAAACCAACAGTCTTCACACGTGTGTCAGCCTACGTGGACTGGATCTACAGCGTAAGTTGCTTAGTGCCTGTGAGGTAACCTGATGCATCTCCCATGAAGGCAAGGAAGTGCTTTCATTTATTAAACCATTAGGAGTTGAACTGGGAGATCGAAGGAGGTCTAAAATTGGGATATTTAGTGCTAGTTTTGGTGTGGTCAAACAATTGTAAGGAAGGAGCTGCTGCCTTGGAGCTGAAATGCTCTGCTGAGGACCACAGGCAAAATTCAAGCTGGGCAGGAGCTGGGCGCTGTGTCCAAAAAATTATCATTGCCATTCACCCAGACAAAACCTTACTGCAGGAAACCACTGAAGAAATTAGCTGGCCAGTGAATGGGAAATGCAGCAAACATAAGCCATCTCTACGAGTGCAAGTCCTGCAGTGCCGCACTATGCCCTCTCAGCTTTACATTTGGGAATGAGCAACTAGCTCTTTGCTCCCAGAAATAATGCCTGGCACAAGAAAGAGCCGTTTCCCAGGCACAGGGGATGGTTTTGTGGAAATGCCACTGTAAACTGTGGGGTCTGCTGGAATGAAAGGTGGGGAGAGGTATTTTGAATCACTGCAAGGAAGAGGGAGGCTACCGCGGTCCATAAACCTTTCTGGGTGGGAACAGGTTGTTAGACCAGTCCCCTGACCCATCTGGGAAGAAGCCCTTCTTCAGAGCACTTACATGGAATGGAGACAAGCTTTATTCTGGCGCTCTACGGAATTCACATTTTTTTTGTTTTCCAGACTGCAACAAATAACGGGGGTCTCTAGAGAAGGATTAACTGGTACATAAATATGAGAAGAGCTAGAACAAAGTACCTCTGCTCATTAACCCTCCTCTCATCCCTTCTACACCTCTCTGGGCTATTAATAGCAAGGTTTGGCTAAGAGTATAATAAAGTTATCAGTGATTTCAACCAGTGACCTGGTGCTGTGTCTGCCCAGCCTTAGGCACCAGCTCAGACCTGGTCAGCAGGGAAGGAGGCTCCAGCAAATGTCTCAGCCTGTAAAGACAATATAAGCCAAGTTAAGTGTCCTTAACTTGGGGCTGGGCTGTGGGCAGCAAGCACGGCTCTTCAGGGCTGTCGCTTTGGCACCAAACCCACCCTGCAGAAAATGACTGTGATAGGTTTTTCTTGCTGAAGGATTCCTTAGGGATAACCCCACCAGCGGCAGAGGTGGTCAGCTCGGTCCTCGCAGGCCAGTGGCAGCAAAGCAATGATGTGACACTGCCGGACACAAGTATAAATTGGGAGAAGAGCGGCTGGAGAGCACCCCTGCAGAAAGGGATCTGGGGGTGCTGGTCGACAGCAGGCTCAGCAGGAGTCAGCAGCGTGCCCTGGCAGCCAAGAGGACAACCTGCATCCTGGGTGCATCAAACATGGTGTAACCAGCCAGCCAAGAGAGGTGATCATCCTGCTGTATTCAGTGCTGGTGCACACATTACTCCTCACCTGGAGTACTGTGTGCAGTTCTGGGCCCCACAATTTAAGACGGATGTGAAGGTCCTTGAATGTGTCCAGAGGAGGGCAACAAAGTGGGTGGTGAAGGGTTGGAAGGCCTGTCCTATAAGGAGCAGCTAAGGACTTTGGGCTTGTCTAGTTTGGAGAAAAGGAGGCTGAGGAGCAACCTCATCGCTCTCTACAGCTCCCTGAGGAGGTGACATGGAGAGGGAGGTGCTGGGCTCTTCTCCCTGGTATCCAGTGATAGTCGTGGGAACGGTTCAAAGCTGCGCCAGGGGAGGTTCAGGCTGGACATTAGGAAACATTTCTTCACCGAGAGGGTGGTCAAACACTGGAACAGGCTTCCTAGAGAGGTGTTCGATGCCCCAAGCCTGTGAGTGTTTAAGAGGCGTTTGGACAGTGCCCTTAGTAACGTGCTTTGACTTGGCCAGCCCTGAAGTGGTCAGGCAGT
>VZTL01052371.1:137486-149202 GCA_013400535.1 Scopus umbretta | reverse complement strand
TTTTTTTTTTTTTTTTTTTTTGGCACCAACACAAATAAAAAGAATAAATTATAGAAAAAAAATCCACAAAGGCAGGAGTCTATCCCGGTCATTCATTAAAAAAAGTGTGTATATATATATATAAAATATATGTATATATTTTATATATATAAATATATATATATGCAGAGAAACCTAGGAATGTTATAAAATATATTAGTGCCAATAAATACAGAACAGTACCAGACTTTCAACTGTCAGTATTTTTGATGCTGTCTGAAGGATAGATACTACCACCTAGGAGATAACCGAAGGGGATTTTTCAGTCTAAGGAAACGACGACGACACAAAAAATAAGAATATCTCTCTCTCTCTCCCCCCCGCCCCCCACAAGAAGTCCTCCATCTGCCAGTAGTATTCCTACAGTCGCCCTCCTGCCCGGCGGGGAGGTCCCGGGGGCGATGCCTCGCGGGAGGACGCTGCGGCGAGCACCCCGCTCACGGCTGTGGCGCGCCAGCTCCGCTTCCAAGTTGACCGGCTCAATACCAGAGAAGATGCACAATTAAATAGTAATAATAATAGTTATGATTAAGAAAAGCCAAACAACCCAGCCTTCGCCGTATTCATACGCCAGAAGTTTCCTAAATCACCGGCAGGTTTGCACGAGGCGCCTAAGAGCAGGTACCCAAGAGCACCATCCCTGTCGTGGTGACATAAACAGTTCAGCCAATGGAAAAACCCTCAAATCCATTATTTTGGGGTTTTTTTTCCCTTCATCTGGGTGGCTCCACACCCCTGGGGAGCTCCCACCGGCACCCCACTCCCGGGGCCGGGATGCCAGAGCTGCCGCCTCCCCCCAGTGCCAGCAATGCCAGGAATCACTCCCATCACCAAATCTCATATTTTCCAAGGGGGATCTAAAGCTGGTAAGTTTTAAAGCCTTTTTTTTTGTTGTTTTTCCATACCACTGGCATAGGCACTTAGTGTATCACTGACATACAGATTTTATGTCCTGTTACATCTCGTGGCCAAATAGTGTCATGTTCTCTGACTGATTTAAATAACAAAAGGCCAAAAGGGCCCCCAATATTCTTCCTAAACACAGATGATTTCCTCTCATTTTAAAAATAAAAGCCCTCGAGTTTGTCAGCTTTGTTCGCCGGTGTTATATTTTCTTCCGTCTAAAACTGTACTCAAAGGATAAATAACTCAATAACCTTCATATCCATCTATTTTACTTGATTAACCCAATTTCCCTATATAAAAAAATTAGCATAAACAGTCTGACCGACTAGATTTTGGAGCTGCGATACCCTCGGCACTGGGGAGTCCTAAGGAGCACTTGCCGAGGAGCGTGAGCACAGTGCTGCTGTTGCTGGCTTTGCTCTCCCAAACCCACCCCGGGCTCTGAAAGTCCTTCTCGTTACACCCCCCTCGCTGCTAACGGTTCCTCTGCATATTCAGGCACCATAATTAATTGGGAAAGATCTCATGGCCAAATCCTTAGGAAATTAAATGAATTATAAAATAATTTATGAAAGGGGTTGGGGTTTTTTTGTTTAAATGGAGCTAGTTCATGTTATTTCTTGGCTCGTTGAGGGTTTTGCTTGTTTTCCTCTCCATAGTGATAGTATGGAGATCAGACACCATCATGATGTCTGCTAGAAGGCTGATAGCAACCAAAGGACGTTGCACCAACGTTTCCTCCATCCCTCCCCCCTCACCCGCTTGCATTCAGCTCTTTTAGAAGTGTGAAGTGAAGACCAAACAGCCAACACCTTTCAGACTCAAAAAAAAAAAACCAGGGTCGTCTTTAGGATGGGTGCTGCTGAAGACCTTATTGCCCTTCCAGGTCATTGATAAACCACAGTGCTATTCATGTACTACAGGTAGAAAATAAATAAATACAGATATATTATGCAAAAAAATATGATTGTACACATAATACATCTGAGGTATTACCAATTTAAATAAGGTTTCATGCTAGTTCAAGCTTCGGTGGCTAGTTAAATTCTGGAATTTGCAATAAATAGATGAAGAATGATTATGTATATAGTGTATGGATCTCTTCTGTAAACCTTGTCCGATTTAAACGTAAGAGCATGTTGGGCTAACTCTTACGCAAACCACAAATTTTCACAATAAATACAGCTTCGAAAAGATGTCTTAAAAAGTTCCTGCAACACTGAAACGTTTCTAGAAGGGGCTGTGTGTACGACTGGCAACGTTAGCGAGGAGTATTTCTCAACAGGTCTTTTCATACAAAACACAAGGAAATTCAAATGTCAAAGTCTTTTTCCCTCCCTCCCCACCCCACCCCATCATGAAAGTTTAGAAATTTTTGCACAAACAGCGAGAGAACTGATTGTAGCTGCAGTATGTCAAAACGTCCATGTTCTATAAAGACCAAAAATAGTTTGTTTGCTTAGAAAGTCTTTGTTGTTGTTGTTGGGTTTTCCTCTTTATTTTTGAGGAGCGCATCATCCTTTCAGTGAAAGTTTGCCCATCTGACCATTCTTCATCTTTCCTTTCGGTGCTGGTCCTTCCCACCCCAGCCACGCAGGCATTTCACACTTTCACCGTCTCCATCAGTGATGACTTGATGGCATCCTCCAAAAGCTGATTGTCTGTGAAAGGGGCCGGGGTTTCGGGAACAGATTCGGACAAACCGATGAGGGACTCCAAGAAACAGGAGCCCTGATCTCCAGCTTGCGGGAAGCCAGGGAAATTAGGCAACTGAAACTGTAACGCTGAGAAGTTATCGAGGTTCTCGTACTCCTTTAAGGAGTTGTAAAGGGGTCCCAAGTTATAGTCCGAGAAGGACTGGAAGAAATCCAAGGAGTCAGAGGAAAGGCTGAGGTCGGCGTAGCTCTTGGAGCAGGGCTCGGCTGGGGATGAGGCGCAGCAGGACAGCCCATCACACCGCGCGTGGGCAGCATCCTCCAGCAAACCTCCACCGTCCTGGTTGGCATTCTCATCCAGGCACTCGGAGAGGTGGGACAAGTGGCCAGGGACAGGCTTGGCCTCGCCACCGTGGTCCTCGATGAAGAAGTCGGTGGGGTGGAAGCAGCTCAGGTCATCCTGGCTGCGGCCACCCTCTTCCTCAGCATCTGAGTCGTTGAAGTGGAGGATGCGTGCCAAGCCGTCGTCGTCCACGTCCGACTGGGACTTGTCGGAGGGGAGGCTCTCGTAGGGCTCCTCCAGGTCCTCGCTGGGGTGGGAGGAGATGGAGGAGTCCGTCATGTCGCTGCTGCAGCTGTTCTCCCCCAGGGCCTCCAGGTCAGGGCTGAACTGGAAGGCGGGTGCCAGAGGCACGGCACGCTCCTCCAGAGAGCCCTTCCCCGCTGCACATCCCAAGGGTGGGAGCCGCTCCCGAAAAGGGGGCTCGGCCTCCACCACCTTCTCACTGTTCTGCTGCTGCTTCTCCAGCTCCAGCTTCATGATGGTGTGGATGAAGTGAGTCTGCACGCGGGCCTGGTTGAACTCGATCCTGCCCTCAGTGTTGCCGCAGCCGTCCTTGGTGCAGCCGCAGGGGAAGGAGGTGTGATCCATCTGGCACGGGGAGAAGCAGAGCCAAAGGGTCAGGACCGAACCCGGTGGTGCAAAACTGAAACCGCCCATGACTCACCCGCCCTGAGAAACCAAGTGACAGCTGAGGGGAGTGAAAAAATAAAAAAAAGACACCCTGTTCTTTTGAAAAGTTGTCATAAAAAAGTTGGATTTTGGTACAACTGAAGAAAGTTAAAAGGTTCCAAAGAAGCAAAATACAACGCTCCAAAAGGAGACATAACGGGGCAAACGTGAGTTTTTATACATTGCAGCATGATGTTTAATACCCGATGCATATCACGAGCTTCTGCGCCTCGCTGAGATACGGACAACTTGCTCAACGGGCATCTGCGGCACCTTTACGTCCCTGTTACCGGCAGCCGCTAGAGGGGGGCTGTGACAAGCACATGGAGCACCCGTCCTGCGTGCACCCATCCGCCTGTGCCCACCCACCCCACACCACCCCCAGCCTGCAACCACAGCACCCAGGGAGCGAGCGGCGCCCAGAATAGGGCATGTGGCTCCTCAAACAGAGCCGGGCAGGCACCCATAAAAAAAAATTAAAATAAAAATTAAATAAACTAATTGAATATGGAGGGATTATCCCACTTCACAGGTGGTCTGCACAGCTAGCTGTGGTCTGAGGCTCAGCTGATGCTCCCATGTTCGCCTGAGCGTGCTGGGAGCTGTGATACACACCAAGGGGGGGGAGAAAAAAAAACAAAAACAAAAAACAAAAAAACAAGGGAGGAGGAGAAATCACAGCCTCGCGTGAGCGGCGAGAAGCTTTTGTTTGCCAAGACATTCCCACGTGGCCCATCTCCAACAGGAGACCGAGCAGACACGGGTCTCGGGGGGACGGACGTGGCGAGCGCACTGGCGCTGCAGGCGCGGGCACAGCCCCACGGCGGCGGCGGCAGCGTGCGGACGGCTGCGCGTGTGATTTGGGATGCAGACGCTTTTCAGCAGCGCATGCCTCGCAGCCTGGGGAGCATCTCCAAGAGCTTTTCTCGCCTGCTTCGCTGGGAGCGTGGGTGGGAACAGATGCGTTTTACAAGCTGCCCTAACTCTGTCCCGCTTGCTCAACGCCCTCCCCGTTTTAACGTCTACTTCAGCTGGAGCCGCAGCTTCTCCCCCGTGCCCAGAGGCGAGGGCAGTACCTGACATTTAATGCCTGCCAAGCTGCAGCTGCAGGTCTCCGGGTCGCAGACCTCCTGGCAGTCGCAGCCACAGTCCTCCCGGGACAGACGGATGTTGTGCAGCTCCCGCTTCTCCTCCTTGTCGATCTTCTTCACCCCCACGGCTTTCAGCAGCGCGCGTCTCTTCTTGGCGGGGTAGGGCTGGAGGAAGAAGCCGTCCTCCAGGTCCATGTTGCTGACGTCAATGTCGTCATCAGAGATGTCTTCAATGGTGAGCTGGTTGGCCTCCTCTGACTCCTTTGTGCCATTCATGGTTAGCTGAGGGTGAAAAATGGGCAAAGCATTAGGGACCTGTTGGGGACACAAAGCCACTGGCACCCCTAGGTCAGGAGAAACAAGAAAAGATCTTCTCCCCATGGTGGCCGACCCCAGGACCAAAATCTGTGTCAGAGCCCCCAAAGACCTGACAGGCACCTGACACGTGGAGTTCAATGTCTTTCCCACCACTTTTCAAAGAGGGAGAACCGAGCTGAAAATCCCATACTGGAGTCTGAGTTTTTTGGAGACCCAAACAGGATTAAGGACCGATGCCCCCAGGTCACAGAGAGGGCCCCTGCTAAAAAATGGCCGTTAACTAATGGCATCTGCTCCTCACCAACCTAGCCCCATGCTCCTACTCACTTTCCATTTCAACGCTTCCAACTTCTCCTCTTTTAATTTCTCTTCAAGTTTCTCCCGACGAACGTTTTCTTGCTCCTTTGAAAACTCTGCTAGCGTGAACTGCCGGGAGGAGCTGTGTTTGCTCACCATCCCCAGGGTACAGCCCCCGCGACTAGGCACGCTTGTGAACCCCTGGCAGCGTGGGAAGTAAAACACAGTGACCCGGTCAAACTCCACATTGTTCTTCTTGAGTCGCTTGGACTTCTTCAGGATAGATGTGGCTAAAAATGGGGGAAGAGAAAAAAAAGAAAAAGCACAAAGTCAGTACTGCCATCCCGCAGACAGGAGAGAAATACTACAAAGAGGCTGTAAATATTACAAGCGGGCAGGACTTGCAATTACCCTCTCAACAGGGACGTGATGGGACAAGGCTACAACATGGCTTGATGGCTTCTGGTGTTTTAGGATCTAACACTTCAAAGGTGGGATGAGGATGGAGAGGAAACTACGCCAAGCCCCAATGCCTCGGAGTCACCGATCAGATTCACCCTAAGAAACGGCTGCTGCTTCTGCTTCCCGCTTGGCTTCCTCCAGGAAACATACATTTGCTTATTCTTCACGTGCAGCAGAGCACAACGAACAAGCAACAAACCATCCTACGTGCCTGACTTGCTCTAAACCCAAGCACCCCACCCCACCTTCAGGAGCTCGTGGTTCGCTCCCGGGATGCCAGAGCACCAAAACTCCAGCACTGCGTGGCTCCAGCTTTCGTGGCAGGGTAGAAAATAGTCCAAACCGGCTGTTTTTCTGGTACTTCCTTTCACCATCCACTGGGAGGAACTACGAATCTATAGTTCATTCTCAAGAGACTCATTTGAGAGCAGCTGCAAAGATGTTACTCTTTATTCAGGTGATCCCAGGGTAAACATGGCAATACTTTACTCTGGTTTATCTCAAGCTGCTGAAACACGCTACACACCATTTAAAGCAGAGCCTCTCCAGAGATACCTAGTTCTGCACATTTGCACGTGCAAACGTAGCAGATGGAGGTGGACTAATTAGCCAGGATAGTTTCGGCATCGATGAGTTTCCACGAACGTAGCTGGCCACGGAGAGCAAAGCGAAACTCAGTGGTATTGGGTTACAGAGCTGCTTTTTCTGCTGCATGAGCATGAGAGTCAGCTAGGCAGAAATTTAGTGGTGGGCTGTTTTGGTCCCATTCTCTCCTGGTGCATGGATGGCTTGGTTGCCACCATGGAGAATACGGAAAAAAAAAAAAACCAACCCAGAAAGGATGGGTGACTGCCACAGAGCTGGGATCCGAGCCCCGCTCTTCGGATGGCAGAGCCGCAGGCAGCCCTACTGCAGGGAGCCAACTGAAAGGACTGCCGAAAAGCCAAGGGGCTCAGCTGGTTTGGCTGGCCCCAAAGGCTGGGAAAGTGCAAGACTGAACAGTTAGTTGCACCCACGTTTCACAAGTCTTGCTTGCCAAAATACACCATTTCCATTTCATACTGAAAAAAACCCAAAAAAACTGTTCACCCAGCTGCATCAGCAGCTTCTGCTAAATAGCTGAGGGTTTCACACTGGGCTCTGCAGTCGCTTTGATGGTATCTTTGCACTGCGCGTTGCATTTTCATAATAACCTTGACTCAATCTTCTAAAACATTAGCTCTTTATCAAAAGGCAAGTTAACCACCGCGATCATCTATCAGCTGAGCTGCTGCACTTTGGCATTTGCTTCTCCCTCCCCACAACCCCCCTCCGAAATTGTTTTCCCATTCCTGACCCTTTTCCAATTGAGCCAGAGAATACAAAAAGCTCATTGTTTTGTCACAAAACCTGGGAAGACAAGCAAGAATGAGACTCTTTATTATTACAAGACTTCTAAAGCCTTTTCAGACCACTGCGTGTTTGTGTATGTCTGCTAAGTGGACCTTAACTGCTATATACAGTGGGTGTTCAGCATAATTTACTAGGTTGGACTATTTCTCCTCCATGAAGATGTTCCCCTATTGTATTTTTTTAGTTTTCCCTTCATGTGGCAGACAAAAGATTTTACAACCTTGTCTTCTGTCTGTTTTCCTAAAAGCTCTCAAAACTGATATTGCTGGGAAAACAAAATAGCATTTATCTGTACTAACAGCGGAGGCAATGTCAAATGTGTCATGTTCTTTGGCAAAGTACCCAACTTACGTAGGAAACGAGTTCTGAAATGGTAATTACGCTACTGGTTATATAGTTTTTAAAACCCAGCGTTACGGGCCTCTGCTGTCTGTTTAGGGGTTGCCTGTGGAACAGCTTGACGGGGGATTGCGGGATGGCGGGATGGTCCTACAGCACTGGCTCAGAGCCACCTGCATGTCTCTGCACACCCAGGTCTTTGGATTTCTATTCCTGGAAATCTGGACTTCAGCAAAAACGTTAGAGAGGAATGACAAATGCTGAGAGGAAGGGCTGAGAAAGACTACCCTGAAGGTGCTGGCCAATTACAAAAACAAGATAAAGCGGTGTAATGGCAGGGAGCTGGTGTTACGGCCACTTCCACCCCTGAAGGTGTGCTCCAAGCGGGTCTCTGCATGGACAGAGGTGATGACCCACCACCACGCTACAAAGAAACCTGTGCGGGGGCACGTCTGATCCCAGGAAAGGGGCCGCCGGAGATACTCACGGGTGAAGCTGGGCGTTAAGGCAGAGCTGGGCTTGGGCTCTCCGCGGGAGCTCTCCTCATCCGACTCCCAGCCCGAGGATGCTGAGGAGGAGAGGGGGGAGCAGGAAGAGGAGGAGCAGTAGGTGCTGTCATCCCCCAGCTCTTCGTACTTCCTTTTCAATACCCCGCTCATGGTGACGCTGTAATTTTCATATAACTGGAAAACAAAGGAGAAAAGCAAAATAAAGCGAAGGAAATCCTGGCAGTTTCTGGTGATGAGCAGGATGGCTTTAACCCCCCGCAAGACTTCGCCACCAGGTCCGCCTGGCCATGCAGGTGTGATTCCCAAAAAGTGCTCTCCCCAAAAAGCCCACAGCTTACTACCCTCGCTGGGCACACCTGCTGAATTTCTCTCCCATTTTCCGATGCTGCGGAAAACCCGACTATCGCAGACAACAAACTGTCCAGAAACCGATTCAATCAACACCAGTGTTATCAAACAATAAGTATTACATTGTGCTTACTAATTCTTTTACGTTAACTCCTTACCCAGATTGCTTTCTATGCAGTTACAGCTTTAACGTCTTGCTAATTACAAAAATAAGCCAGTTTGCAGAGAACAATCTGTTGGCATGATTTACTTGCTACAGCCCCCTGGGGAAACACACTTATTAAACGAAGCACTGAAATACAAATATATCAACTGTGAAGAACAGCCCTTCTCCTCACGGTGCCTTTCATAGTCAGTCCCCCATTCAATAAGCTATTCTTGTTTAGGCTGGGTTATGTATCAAGCATAGTAGCAATTAAAAACAACACAGCTAATTAAAAACAAAGGAGCTCTGTACTTGCCTAGATTCCTAAATTTCCTGCATGCTTTCCCCCTGCTCATCTCAAGAAAAAAAAAAAAAAAAAAGAAAGAAAAAACAAAAATGACTTTGTTAAATGTTTTAACCTTTGCTTTCAGAAAGTTTGTGGGGGTTTTGTCTCCTGAAATTGCACAAAAGCTACACACTTTGCCTACAATAGGCTAATGGATATCAGAGTGCCCCCTAACCTGGGATGCTCTTGCACAGATGATGGACTATTGCTCCTTTTAGACGCTGGCAACACCGCACCAGATGCCCCTGCTTCTGCAGAATTCACTGCCAGCTTATTTTGAAGCCGGTGAGCCGTACCCAAATCTGAGAACCAGGCTGCTGCCGGAGGAGCGACTTCCTTTGACCCCATCCCAGCAGGCTGTAAGGCACAACCACGGCGGGAGAGACACAGCCCCAGCTCGGGAACTCCCTCCAGCAAGGACGGCGGTGCCTCGGCACCGTGGGATGCTGCCAGCCACCCTGGTGCTTCAATAAAACAGGAGGTAACAGGCAAAACCTAAAGCATTCCTGAAATGGGGATGACACTGGGATGCTTCAGACACATAGAGCCCCAGGACGGTGACAGTGCCGGCGGGGGGGTGCCAGACACCCTCCCCATCCCCTCCCGCCTGCTGAAACTCCTCCACCGGCCAAATTTGTTCTTCATAACCGTAGCACTTTCTCACCCTCTTTTGCATGTCTGAAGTTAATTTAAGTCACTGAAAAAGACAAAAAAAAAAAAAACAAACCCAACACACCAAACCCGCCGTCCTGACAGCCCTGAGCGGGCGGCACAGAAACCACACCAGCTTCAAAACCTCCCAACGACGGGATTTCGGGATTTTCAATATCTCGACAGCGCCGCACGGTAACACATAGCAGGACGGGAGGACACGCGGTGCCTTCAAAGCCCTGCGCCAGCCCTTGCTAATTATGTTTACCAACAGCTTCCCAGGAGACAACAGTCCCCTGAAAGGGTCAAAAAAAACCCCAAAACTCACTGGATGAAGCAGTTCCTTGGCCTGAAGTTAATCATTCCCTGCAACATGCATCTCCGGCGCTCCTGCATCCCCCCCCCACAGCCCCCCAAAAGCTGGGGGCCAGGGAGAGGCGATCCCCTCTGTCCCTCCTCCTCCTCCTCCTCGGCAGCCCCGGAGCTGCAGGTGGTTGCGCCACGGAGGGGTTGTTGTTTTTTTGGCCTTAATCCAAAACAGATGGGGAGAAGGTGGATTTGGCCACCCTCCAGCCCCAGCAGCACATGTCCTACCTGACACCTGGATTAACCCCTTTCCTGCCTGCACGAGCTTGCAGGCAATCACGATGCCCAAACCAGCAACCTGGCTGCACTTACAAACCTTTCTTTTTTTTTTTTTTTTAATTTTTTTTTGTATGCCTTCTGCTCTGTCTTGCATTTGCTTTAAGAAACCACCAGGAGCAAAGAAACCCTCCGAATCCATGGCAGAAGTCCGAATCAAAGCCTGGGCTGTAACTGGAGGTTTGCTTATACCACCTAACGCCGTTGTCCACCCAGAGCAGCCAAAAACTTTGCAAAAAACCCCTACTCGTGGTTTCAAAGAGCATCAGTTCACACCACAGAGCAACGGCTTGCTGCTTCAAAGGACACCTCCGATGTTGCCGGTGAAGAACACAACTGTCTGGCCAAGGGAGGGGGAAACCAGGTCCCTGAAAAGCCCATAGGACACACGTCCAACAGCAAACGCCCTCGGAGATGCGACGTGGACCACATCCAAGCCCCATGGGAGACACTGGAGGGTGGTGGAGCAGCCAAGGTCACACCACTAAAACGGGGTTAACTCCCAGGTTTGGACCATATGAAAAAAAAATGCCCACGTGGCATCCATTCCTACTGGGATTTACCTGGTCTGCAGGACTCCCAGAGAAGCGAGAAGGTGGACACCGCGCTGCTGCAGAGCGATGCAGCCCTGATGCTCAGGTCGCCACCACGACGCTCAGCGTCCATCACGAGCCGCACCGCCTCCCCACAAACCACACAGCAAGAAAAACGAAGCGTTTTCCTCAAGCAAGCTAACTGAATTAACACAAACAGCAAGCCAGAGCCAAGGCAAGCTGTGTATAAGATGGTGCAATGTTTTTCTTTTTTTTTTTTTTTTAAATACTATCATTGCTGATTAGCCACGTCTGGCAGAAGGAGGATGGGAGGTGTGTGCGTCTCCCATCTATGAGAATAAGCCAACTTCACAGGAAAAAAAAAAAAAAAAAACACACCACTTTTGGCATGCTGTCTTACTCAAAACACCTATTGTTTTGTTAATGCAAAGTAGGTGTCGTGCAAACATGATTCTCGATTAATGGGAAAAAGCTGGTGAACCTGTTGCCCACCAGCCAAAACACATTCATTTTCCCCTGTAACGCCTTCCCCTTCTTTGCTGATTTATGGCTGCAACGTTTTCCAGGTCAAGTTTTCAAATCCTTCCCAGGAGCTACACGCGACGTTGTGGGGCTGCGCCCATCCCTGTCTACCTATATCCACCCCCAAAAAAATCCTCCGGACGGGGGTTTCGCTGTCAAGGCAGAGACGATCCTCTCCTCCTCTCCTCGCCCCGGCACTTGGGAGCAGAACTCACGCCAGCGATTTGGACGCTGCCTTGAAAGCCATGTCGCTGAAACTGCTGGCCGCTCATCCAAAAAAAACCCAGAGGCAAATTCAGACAGAGCGAGGATATTTTAATTGCAGTAATTCCGCAAGTAATCTTAAATCCACATTGATATCTCACAAAGAAGTCACAAAAATGTGCACAGCAGCATGAAAAAAAAATATATATATCTCTGTGCTTGCCATTGCAAATCTCTGCAGGCACCACCGAGCACAGGATTTTACCACCTTCTCTTTTTTTTTT
>VZTL01052371.1:50670-134106 GCA_013400535.1 Scopus umbretta | reverse complement strand
AGCTTGGACCCCAAAATGGATTGGAGTACCACAGGGGTTTGGGGACCAACAAGCAGGTGTAGACCCCAACAGGGGTTGGGGGTGCTTCAAGGGGTTCAGAGACCACAAAGGGTTGGGGACCCACAGGCACAGCTTGGACCCCAAAATGGATTGGAGTACCTCAGGGGGGTGGACCCCACAAGGGGTCGGGGTCCCACAGGCACAGCTTGGACCCCAAAATGGATTGGAGTACCACAGGGGTTTGGGGACCAACAAGCAGGTGTAGACCCCAACAGGGGTTGGGGGTGCTTCAAGGGGTTCAGAGACCACAAAGGGTTGGGGACCCACAGGCACAGCTTGGACCCCAAAATGGATTGGAGTACCTCAGGGGGGTGGACCCCACAAGGGGTCGGGGTCCCACAGGCAGAGCTTGGACCCCAAAATGGATTGGAGTACCACAGGGGTTTGGGGACCAACAAGCAGGTGTGGACCCCAACAGGGGTTGGGGGTGCTTCAAGGGGTTCAGAGACACCACAAAGGGTTGGGGACCCACAGGCACAGCTTGGGCCCCACAACAAATGTGGCTCCCATGGAGGGTTTGGGACCCACAGGGGGTTGGGGGCCCACAAAGGGTTGGGGACCCACAGGCACAGCTTGGACCCCAAAATGGATTGGAGTACCACAGGGGGTTGGGGACCCCCAAGCAGGCACTGATCCCATAAATGGTTGGTGTGCTTCAAGGTGTTTGGAGCCCACCATGGGCTGGAGACCCACAAGCAGGCTTGGATGCCAAAATGCATTTGAGTCCCACAGGGGGTTTGTGCCCCACAAGGCATTTGGGACCCAGAAGCACAGTTTGGACCCCAAAATAGATTTGGGCCCTATGGGAGGTTTGGGACCCACAAGCAGGCTTGGGCCCTGAGAAAAATTTGGACCCCGCAAGGAGTTTGCTTCCCCACAGTGGGTTGGGGACCCACAGGTACAGCTCGGATCCCAAGACAGAGTGGGGCACATGGAGGCTTTGAGCCCCACAGGGGCTTGGGGCCCACAAACAGACTTGGCCCCTGGAAGTGGTTTGGACCCCACAGGGGGTTGGGGACCTACAGGCAAGGTTTGGATCCCAGAACAGATTTGGAGACCGCAGGGGGTTAGGGCCCCACAAGGGTTTTTGGACCCATGAGCATGGGTTGATCCTTGAAAGGGGTTGGAGCCCCACAAGGAGTTTGGGACTTACAAGCAGGGTGGGCCCTGAAAGGGATTTTGCCCCACAACAGCTTTAAGCCCCACAAGCAATGGCCCTCAAAAGGGATTTGAGCCCTACAGAGTGCCTGGGACCCACAGGCAGCCTTGGACCCCAAACCAGTTTTGGTTCCAATAATGGGTTTGAGCCCCACAAGGAATTTGGGACCCACAGGCAAGGCTTGGAACCAAAAATAAATTTGGGCCCCACAGGGGTTTGGCCCCACAGGAATGTGGGATCGGCAGGGATTTGGGACCCACAAGCAAGGTTTGAGCCCCATGAGGGATTTGGACCCTATAAAGGGTTTGGGTCCCACAGAAGAGGCTTGGCCTCCAAAGGAGGTTGAGATCCAAAAGCAGGGCTTGGCCCACAAGCAAGAATTAGTCCCCAAAACGTGGTTGAGGTCCAGAACCAAGGTTTGGCCCTCAGAAGCGTTTCTGGACACCACGGGGATTTAGCACCTACACAAAAGGCTTGGGTTCCAAAAGGGATTTGGGCTCCATAGGGGCTTTAGACCCCACAAGTAAGGTTTGGATCCCAAAAGGGGTTATGGTCCTATGAGGGGTTTGGGATGCACAAGCAAGGTTTGGCCTCTATTTGGGCCCACCTGAAGATGCTTGGGGCATAGCAGCAACGCCTGGCCCCTGAAGGGAATTTTAGACCCAGAGGGCTTTGATCCTCAAAAGGTGTTTGGGCCCTACAGGCAAAGGTTGATCCCCCAGAGGGATCTGGGCCTCCCAAAGGAACTTGGGCCTCATGGGGAGGGGTTGACCACCAAAATGGGTTTAAGCTCCACAAGCAAGAGTTGCCCCCCAGAGGGGATCTCTGAAAGGGACTTTGGCCCTGTAAGCAAGGCTTGCACCCCAGAGGGATTTAAGGCCCCACCAGCAAGAGATACGATGTTTTGGGGAGTTTGTTTCCCAGCATGGCTGGGATAGGAGGGACGTCCAGGAGCCTGCACCAGGTCACCCCCCAGTTCTGGTCGCTGCAGTGTTCAGCTGAGGATCTTCACGTGTTTCCCATTGACCACGAGGAACTTCCAGAGAGCTGCACCACTGGGATTAAACCCCTTGCAGTGGTAGGCAAGGTGCAGACTGACCCGGCATTTCCCAAGTTCGGCACTTGGCTGGATTTTCACCCCACGAGCTGGAGCTGGGCCAACAGCCAGTGGCATGCTCAGAGTCCCCAGGCTACGAAGCTGCCTGCTCTCGGGACAGCTCTATAAAATGTAGCCCAGCTGTACCCTGCAGGATTTGCGTACAGCCAAGCTGCAGGAGTCCCTGTGTAGGACCAAGTCCATGGAGGTTGGAGGACTTGTCTCCTCCAGCTCCATGGAGGAGCCTGAAGATGGCCATACCAGGGTCTCCTCAACTCCACCTCTGCATCCAGCCTCTAAGGGGCTGTTCACCCGCTTCCTATGCCGAGGTCCTGCTTCGATCCTTCACTCGCCATAGCTTCAGCTCAAAACCAGACAGAGTCGGGTTGAATTTGCCTTTGCCGAAAAGGTGGACGAGGTTGGATTGGGGTGGGGGGGAGGATTTCCCCAAGCAGATGTACCCCCATGCTCTGCTGTGAGCCCCTTAGCTCCAAGACACTTCCCACACAGTGCTGAGAGCCAAGGCGCTGCCACCTTTTTACAGGAATATTATTTTACCTGTAAACCTCTTGGGATGCCTTTAATCTTTTTTTTATTATTATTTTTAGTAACACAGGTGTCTCATTTGGAAGGTGCCCAGTCTGACCATGAAGAGTGGAGAAGAGGAGGAGAGAGCTTCAGTGTGGTACAGCTCTTTTAGAGTAGACCACTGTGAAAGTCTCACCCTTCGTCATTTCACCAGTGAAAGCTTTCAAACTCTGGGGCTAAAATGTTGGAAAAAAAATAATCTGATGCTGAAAAAGGTCCTCTTCGGTGCCAAAGCCACAGCCAGTTTGATACCGCCGTGCGAAGCGGTGCCGCCAGGATTTTTGCTTCTGGTCTTACCCTGGTGTGTGTCAGTGATTCCCATGGACAGGGCAGCCCCACCGGTTGCCTTAATGGCACTGCTGCAAGGGCAGCAAACCGTAGTGGTGTGTGAGGGTGAGCAACCAGGCAGGACTGAGGACATCTTCAAGCTGATTTTGCTGCTGTACTTGATATAACTCCATAACCCCGTGGTTGCCCCATCCTTCTCGTCTCCGGGTGCTTCACCCCAGTGCCTGGCTCACCTCCCTGTGTCTCTCTCCCCAGCCCACGAAACAACGGTGACAGCTCCCAGCAGTACAGAAGCACAGGAGGGGCGAGTTGAGAGTTTACATCAAAGATGCAAATGTCGTGGAGGCAACATGTGATTATAGGTGGTGCCCTGATGACGGGTGGGTCCTTGCGTTGAGGCACGAGGGCCTTCCTGAATATGCCGGCGTACAGCACTCGATCGCCAAAGGAGCGGTTTTCCTGAGGTTTCGTTTACCATGTTTGGACAAGGCCGTGATTAATATTTCCTAACAGGAAGACGTCATGCGTGCAGGCTTTCCTCTTTAGGGTTTGGGAAGAGGTTGACCCAGTTCAGGTTATACTCTGGCTCCTCACTTCCTCCACCTCGGAGACTACACCCCGGCCGGCCGCTGCCTCCCCGCCAGCCCGGCAGCTGCCAGCCGCCCTCCCAGAGCTGCAGTCGCCCATCGCTGAGCCCAAAACGGGTCCTGGTGCCCTGGACAACTTCGATATGACGGGACCAGGACATAATATCACCGACATACCGTGATTGTGAGATGAACGGGGGGGGTGTCACTTGTCACTGGCCCCGAGCTGAGTTTGGCACGAAACCCAGGGTATGGGGGAAAGGGGATATCCCGGAAAACACTTGGTAAAGTTGCCGGTGACTTCCAGATTACAAAATTTTCTCTCTTGCTTTTATTAGTTTTAATTAAAGTAAAGCCACCGCGAGATAGTTCCACGCAGGGCAGAAATTATTTAGCGATTCATTCAGGTGACGGGCAATTCTGACCCCTAACTGCCCATACTTGTGCGTGTGTGAAAGAGAAGGGGGGGTTGAAACAAAACTTTCCGGCTCTTCTTTTTGAAGCAGCATTTTTTTTTGTTTTAAAAATCAACCTAAAAGCACTACTACATAAATAAGTGGAAGCTTACACAAAAGGATAAATAGCCCTCAACCAATATACAGCATTTTGCTGTGTAGGTTGAAAGAAATACTTCAGTTTGACTCAACGTGTATTTTGTTGTCGCGTCTCTGAGCCTCCTTCCTCCAACAAATGAATTTGAGAGAGAAGGAAAAAAAATAAAAATCTGTTTCTCTTTAACCTGAGCCAAGTTGGTTTGGTTCTTAACACAGGTCTTTCATCTCTCAAGGGGCATCCTCCTCTCCCCGTGCAGCCGGAGCGGCACGCAGCCCCTACGCCCAGGAAAGCCCTCACTCCTTTGGCAAAGTCTGCTGGCAGCGCCGGCCCGGAGCTGGTTTCCCTGGCCGGACGCCACATGAGCACTGCTCCAGCGGGAGGAAATTCCCTGCTGACCGGCCACGGCAGGGATAAGTGGTCTGGCAGAGAGCAGCAGCCGCAGACCAAGCGCAGGGAGCAGGGAGCCCAGCGGGAAAGGACCGGAGGAGGATGTTGCGTGGTACATGGGGCGGCGAGATAAGAGGTGTCAGCAGGACAAGCTCTGGATGTCAGGCTCCTCGCTGCCTGTTTTGTGCTTGCCCTGCAGCGGGAGAAGCACTTTCCCTGGGGTTAAAAACCTCTTGGTGCTTAGGGATGGGTAAATCAGGAGTGTCTGGGCTTGCAGATAGGAATATTTTTCCTAGTGTTACGTGCAGATCCTGAGCGCGGTTCTGAAAGGGCTTATCGGCTGTATCTGGCTGGGGGCGTGTTGCTGGGCACTGTAGCAACCCATCTGAGAATGAAGATACGGGGCCATGGGAAAAGAAACCACCGCAGAACCAACCCGGCCTGAGCAATCACATGTTGGGCATCACCCCCCGCCGGCCCCGTGGCCCTGACTCGCCCCGTGGCCCCGACTCGTCCTGTTTCACATTCGGGTGAAATGAAGGCTTAGCCTTCGTAACGCGTCGCGCAATCGTGGTGAACCGCCGCGGCTGCTCACGGGCTGCCTGTCTTGGTGCCAGAGCTCCTTCCCACCCCACATATCTGAAACACGAGTTGAACAAGGGCATTGAGTTGTTTGGAGGGGTTTTTTTTTTTTCCCCCGGAAAGATGGACATAAAAGTGGCAAATCAAAGACTTTGCTTCAGCCACGCTCTGGGCTAGTCACCTACGCGGGGAACTGTGGCTGTGCTGGGACAGCCTTGAGTGAGTCTGGCCGTGACGATGTGACAGAAAGTGTCCTGTGGTTTCCTCACTGGTTGTACACCAGCACAGCTCCATCAGCTTCTGCGAAGCTGCTCCTGATTTGAGCTGATGCTGGAAGACAGTCAGATCTATAGCATTTAAGGCCCTCTACGCTGTGCTGTTATATACCTGCTGAGTAATTATGCATTTACTAAAATCAGCTTTCTTCATGCGTTTCGCTATGCTGTCAGTCCGTGATAGAGGTAGGGACATCGTAGTATGGCGCTCTCCTAAATGCACAGGCACCTTGGACGTTTGAGAGAGATGGAGAATATGACCTGTTGGCTGAGGAGCGCTGATATGATTGTTAGATTCCAAACAAACATGTGAAAATCATCAACCTGAGGGATTAAGTGTTAACTTAAAATGCAGGCATGCAATGGGAATTGTGAAAGTGCCGTGTCGTTTCCACCACTCACTAGCACTGGGTAGCAGCAAGGAAAATATATGTGACAAAACCCCTGTGTTATCCAGACAGCAGAATTCAAGAGGGGCACCTGTGTCCTCAATTAACCCGACTAATAGTTAGCTTCGGTGTCGACAGAAACCCTCGCACCAGGATTTGGAGGTGGCAAATAGAGGAGTGCTGTGTTTTTTGCTCCTTGCCATTTCCCGAGTCGTCTGTTTTAGATCTGAAACGTCTCAAGTGATGGGACTGTTGCAGTTCCTCTTTCACGGGTATCACTCTCACACAATAATTAAATCTCTGGCTTTCAAGCCTAATTGCCAATGACAATGCCTCCAAAGTTGCTTTTTATGCTCGACTGTTCTGTCTCCTGGCAGAAAGGGCTTCCAGAAAAATAAAGAAGCCAGGGAAGAGTTGCGAGCAGCAGCAAAGGCAAGAAGCAGCCATACGAAACCCTCAAGCAGGGACAGCAACCGTCCCTAAACATTGAGGGGACCCAAAATACATCCCAGTCCTGGATGCCTAACAGGCCCTGAAGGAAACGGTAGCTTACCGTACAGCTCCAGCGTTACCTGGCTTGTTGGAAAATGGTCATTTTTCAGCGCTCGGACCTGTCTCCTGCTCCAGGTTGGTAATTGGTGGTGTTGGCGGTGAGCCAGGCAGTGCTCACAGCTCTGTCTTGAGAGGACAAAAACCTCCATTACTTTATGCTCCCTAATTCTCCCAAGGTGTGCTGCTGTCTATCAATAGAGACGCCATGAGGTAATAGAAATTGCAAACCTCCCCAGACGTATTTGTCTGAAAGCGTTTCTTGTAAAAATAATTATGTGAGTCTCCGGAACCATGGTGCATGAGAATGGCAGAAGAGAAAGTTTGCAAATTAAAATGCAACAAAAGACTCTTTATCGTAAACTACGAGGGAGGGGTGGGTGAGAGCGTTATTTCCCTTCCGTTGGGTTGGCTGGTGGCAGCTTTTAGGGACAAAAAGCAATTTTTTTGTCTGTTTGTCACTATGCAATGAAACTGCTCCAGACCCAGATCTGGGTAGGGCGATGAGTTTGGCCAGGCACTGCTTTGGGTTCGTTCCGTACCCTTGCCACGGTCTCTCCCTGCGAGCTTTGGAAAGCCACCATCCTGTCACTTTGGTGGCTCACGATGGGGACGTCACACCTCCAGTCTCACTTGCTTTGCCTGCCTGCAGGCTGGGGACAGGGCCTTGCCTGCAGGCCCCCGCCAGCCCCTGCCCTCCTCGCAAGGAGCGTCCTAAAGCCTTCGTCGCAGCCTGTTCTAAACCAGCAAAAAACCATCCGGAGCAAACATAGTTGCAGTGATGTGACAGATGAGCTCTGGAGGAAATACCTGAGCTGCCTGAAAAAGTTACTGCCCCCCCTGCCTCCAGCAAAGGCGGATGAGTTCAGGCTCCGACATCTCATCACAAACCTGTTTTGATGCAAAGTTTGAGCGAACAGGCTGGACTGTGCATGGGAACATCAGGGGCACCGCAGGTCTGCCCCTGCGACTACCAGGGGTGAAGCCTCCAGCGCAGGAGAGGTCTGGAGGCTCTGGGGGGGGCTGCGATGGCTCCTTAAGCCACTGCAAGTGCTCGTTTCAGAGTGGAGAAGCCAGGGTCAAAAGCCATTGAAAATAACAGTATGGCTAAAGCTCAGTTTTCTCCCCTAAAGAAGGTTTTTGCAAGCCCACAGTACGGAGCAGGGGCATTGCTTTCCCTGGGCAACTTTTATGATACTTGAGCTGGACCGAAACAGCAGTAAAATACATGCATACATGATATACATACAAATAGATGTGTGTGCATCTCTGTATATTTAATTTGATGGAATGAAGAAATGCTGCTTCCGTGTCACCAAGAGCTGAAGCAGCGTTTGGTGGCCACAGCGGCCACGGGTGACACTTCGGAGCTTTCTTCCCGGTGCCAGAGCTCCAGATGACGGCACTTGTTTAAAAGTGGAAGCTGTGAAAAGGGCATCGGGTCTCCGTTTGTGTGCTGGTTTTATCTGTGAGCTGTCACTATCCTCCTGACACGTGCAGGATGCACAGGGCCACTGGGTTTTAGCGTCAGATCCTGGCGGCGTGGAAGATTTTCTCTGAAAAGGGTAAGCGTGTGGAATTCGGTACAGAGAGTTATTATTTGGCTTTGCTGGTGCTTTGTGGTCTTGGTGACAGATCATGCTCCTGAAGTACTTGTGGTCAACACTGGGGCTTTCGAGCCAAATTCACGTCTGCTAACTCCCAGCAAGGCCACTGACACAGCTGCCGTGTCCGAAGGTCTCGGCGCTCCCCAGGGTGACTGTGCCACCCTCATTACTCCCCAGGGAGCAGGACCTGGCTTTTACCCCCGGTTTTATGAGTGAGAAGCTGATGCCCCACGCCGGGGCCATCCTTTTGGAGCAGGATGGACACAGGCACAATTTTTTGAGGCTGATCCTACGCCGCCTATCACCAAGCTCCTCTGACATCAGTGCAGTGGGTAAGCTGCAAAAACAGGGACTCTGAATAACCCGGTGCAGGAGCTCAGGTATTTCCATAGGAATCCTAAACTCTCACTGCAGGCACCTACTGAACACACGTACGTAGGCCGGGCAAGCACTGCCCCACAAGGTGGAAGCTGCATGGAAAAAACTACCACTTCATAGTTTATGGCAAAATGTTGACCCTTTGGTAATTTCATTGCCAGTCAAAACAGGCAACCTTTAAAATCTGGAGGCCTGACCCCAGAGGACCCAGGAACATCCCCCTCTCCTACCATCCGCAACGAGTGACCGATCTGGACTTTTCCTCTTTGCCTTCCTTGCAGATGTTGGCACCCCAATGCACCGCGCTTATCTCGAAATGCGTTTGAGCTCTGGCTCCTGTTCATGGAGCAGCCAGCTGCTGTGCTTTGAAAGGCTACACAGCCCTCAGCTACGCGCTGCGGAGGTCTGCGGGAGGCGATTCCTGCTGCGGAGTCACCACAGACTGGGGCTATGCCCCCACCATCTCAGCAACCTTCCGACTTCATGTGGGGCCCGAAGGGCAGAGATTGGGGCACAGGCAGACCTCCTGCCTCGCTGAGGGCTGCTCTGTCAGAGCCATTGCACTTCTTGCTATAAATAAAAAAAAAACAAAACAGGAAAATGTTAATGAACCGCCATCACTGAGGGGTGGCAAAGAACAGGGTGGTGGTGGCCACGTGAATCCAGTCTGGTCCAGGGAGCAATGGTGTGCTGATCTGGCCTCACGTCCCTGCATGTCCTGCATCAAGCTGCTGCCCAGCCAAAAGAAAAAGCCCCGTTAGGTTTCCTGCGTCACCGGCAGCTGTGCCACGAGATGCTGTGCTGTGTCCCAAAACCACCCTACACGTGTTAGCCAAGCAGACGGGTTGCAGCACTGGCCAACTGCAAAGAGAAATCTTGCTTTTCTGGGATGATGCTCACCATCAAAAGTATGTATGTCTCCTGAAGTCTGCAGTCCTAACGGTCCTGGAGGACAAAACCTTCTGACTCGCACGGCACCCATTAACTGTGCAAAGGTGTTAGGAACCCAGACAGCCCCACAAAGTAACCCGTCCCCGGTGTAGCAGGGAGGGTGATTTGGGCTTTGATACATGTCACCCCGTCTCAGGGTTATTTTCCCCAATCATCCTGTAGGATAGCGGTCAAACCGAGGAGCTGCATTTATGCTTCTGCCCCTTTGCTCACAACTTTCCCCAACGTGTAAAAATGAAAATGTAAGAGATAAGTTACACATACACTTAATAACATAATGGTGGTGACATCTGTGGGTGGTAGAAACCTCTTTAAGACAACAAAATAAATGATTGACACACCATTTAACAAGACACTGAGAAGGAGAAAGAGAGATGGACATTGTCCTGCTGAGGTCAAAATGCCCACAAACTCATAGGAAATAAGAGCAGCTTGGCCAGGTCCGGCTTAAACACCACCGTGCTGCAATTCAACGAGGATTCAGGAAAGGCAATAAACCCAGGTCCTTTTGGTTTCCATTCTGGTTTTCAAGCTCCTAAACATTTACACATGCAAGCTTTTCTCCTCAACTGTGGCAGCTGCAAAAGTGAGTTCTCTCCTCCAAACGAAAGCCAAGATTACCATATAATGACTTGACCCCAGGAGACAGACTTCTAAGAAAAGTACCCAAAATGTGGCAGTTCCCCTGCATCTGCAATATCCACATGCAAGTCCAGACACGGGATTTAGGGGAAGGCTTTGGTAAGCCAGCATTTCTTACATGCAGTCTGGACAGCAATGAAAAGAAGAGGCTTTTTGTTTCAAGAAACACCATTTATTTCCATTTTGAAATTAACCTACTCAAGACAACAGAAAGAAAAAGGGTGACAAGAATAGTATAAAAAAGGAGGTTGAGTTTAATTCAAAAAGTTAACTTTGCAGGAGGCCTGAAACAGCTTTTTAGGACTCAACTTCTCCCCACAGGTGCAATTTTCTGGTCATCCATCGACCTGAGGAATCTCTTCCCTGCCCACTGTGCGGTCAAGGTTGTATCACGCATGTTGGAAAGCATCACAGCTTTAACTCCACCGAAAAACACTGCAGGGGAGAAATAGTTCTTGAAGTCAAGCATTATAATTTACTAACAGGTTTATTAAAATCTTATTAGAAGATTATTTTTTAAAGTCCATTTTACACAGCCGTTGCCCTTCTGCTGCTGTCTAATCCTGGAAAATCTCGGTGAATGAGTCATTTGCACTTCCTATCTGTTACACTTACTATAAGCCTCAGTGTGTTTGCGTTTGCTTCAAATAGTGTCCATAGAGCCATAACAGTGCCATAAAATCTCACACATCTCCCCTTTTGGAGTCTCTTTTGCTGTTGGAAGAGAGGCATCTCAGTGTTGTGTCATGGGGTGGTTCTGGTGTGCAGGGGGACTCAGGGACCATTTTGTTTGGAAATAGCCTATAACTTTATTCCCCCAGTCCTGATCCCTGTGAAGAGGCTCTTAGTGCATGTCTGTTGGGTTTGGTAGGTCAGAGACACATCATTGATGGTCAAGGATTTGCAAAGGACATTCCTGCTTCCTAAAGGCAACCTCAAGCACCGTCTACTGTTAGCTATGTGCTTGCACGTCATGACAAGGAGGACATCTGGCAGTAGTGCATCAGGAATATCTGAGGGCCACCTTGTTTGTTCGCTTGTTTTTGATATCTGAAGGCTGCTGAGGATTGAATGTGACTTCAAGGGCTAGGGTCCTTGCATCTGTGCCTTGTTTGGCTCCAGGACATCATGTTCCTACTTCCATGCAACCATTAAAAAGAGGATGAAGGAGAACCTGATGAAAGGATATCAGGTTCTGGAGTAGTGTGGGTTAGCAGGAGGTGCAAACACTGTCGCATAATAATAAAAAAATATATTGGTAGGTTTGGAGTGTGGTTTGGTCACAGCTTTGGTTCCCAGAAGTGTCTTCTCCCTTTACCGGGTGGTGAGTTTCACAATCGCTTTGGTGATGCAGCCACCGCGCCACATTCAAAGCCCCAGGCACACAGCAAACGTTCCCTTAGTTCATCCTCCTCCTCCTCTTACCCACCCCGGGGGGATTGATAGGGGACAGGGACATGCGAGGAAGCTGCCCTGTCTCCACATGGGCTCTCCCCGATTGTGCAAGCAATGTTCTCCTGGCATTCTGGAGCTACTCTTTCCTCTGGGATGTCCAGGAGTCAAGGGAAGAGATTTGCTCCGAATGTAACTACAGGAGGGGAAAAAAATTGCACTTTCAAGGTTTAAAATCGCACTTGCTGCAGGGGATGTTTCCATTGGCAGTCACCAGAACCAGCACAAATGATTCAAAACATTTTGTTAAATGAAATTCTCAGATGATGTCAGAGCTGAGGCTGCTTTAGCGAAACCAAAAAAAGAAGGAAGGTCAAAACCAAAGTGAAGAAGAAAAAAATCACACCATTTGAAAGGGAGGGATTAGGAGTTTAAAATTATATTTATGGGCCATCCAAATATTTGGAAGCTTGGAAATTCATAGTTCTAGTGCTTTGGCTCAGCTCAGGGTCCTGCCAGCCTCTTAGCGTATGTCATGCAAGGCAGCCAGCTGGGCCGGACTCGCTAAACTCGCAAAGCCTATCTTCTGTTATCCAGCCCTGGCTCCCGTTTCCTTCAGGCTCACAAATAAATCCCACCAACTCTGCGTGCCTCAGTTTTCCCCTCTGTCAAGCACAGACAATTCTGTCCTCCACCATAAAGCGCTTTGAGATTTGGTGCCAAGACGAGCAAGGGAGCATTTTGGTCTCCTCTCTCATGTGGCTCAGCGCCCATACTGCGTGGGTCCTGATGAAGTAGCAGACTGATCATTCAAGGACTGACAGCAGCTCTTTGAGTGACCTGTTTTTACACCACCCGTTTCTGCTGGATGCAGAAAACCCATGGCTGAGGTCAACGCTGTTGAGGTGCTGTTTTCTTTCATGTCTGTCACACCTGCCTGTTTCTCCAGGGCCGTGCAAAGTAACCACGTCTTTGTCACGGCTCTACTAGCCCACTTCATCTTTATTGATTAGTAGGTCATAATCCTCTTTTAGTGAAAACATAACCATGCCCACGGCTAGAGGATTCAGATATCAGCGATGGGAAGATTACAACCTCTAAGACTGAACACGGAGAGTGAGACAAACTGTCAGAACAAGAGCACTTGTTAAGAGGAAAATCAATGGTAAGCTGTTTGAGAAGGAAAAAAAATCCCAACCACCACAAACACATTAAACATAGGCTTCCGTGCTCCAGCTTCGTATAAGCCCAAATTAAATGTGGCCATAATACACTGTTTACTTTCTTTGGGTTTACCCAGTAGAAATGAGGTTCCAGTTTGCTGTAACGCCTGTGACAGGACAAGTGTTGGGTCTAGTTTATGGTAATATGGTTGCTGTTGTTAAGTTTTGCTAGCAAATACTTCAATACATTCCCCTCCTTTCTTTGGGAAAGTAAACCAGCTAATTGTGAAATTTTAGTCAGGGCTGTAGCCCCGATTAGTTATATCCTCACTGAGGAGTCGTGGTGGCTCATGAGGGTTTGTGCGAGATGGGGTGTCCTGCCTTTTCTCTTCCCTTTCTTTCCCCCTGTTTCACCTCACTGAAATGCCGTGCTGGGATTGAAGGGACATGCATGCAAATCTTAGGCACATCCCTTAGCCTAGCGTCTTCTTGATGCCCCAGGCAATGCTTTCCTTCTCGTCTCTCGCTATTTGTAAGCTTCCCCTGGCAGGGATTGCTTGTTATTGCATGAACATCCAGCCTTGAGCATCAGGGAGAGATTGAAATACTACGCTCTGCAGGCAGCCCATGATGTGCAGGATACTCGTGTCACCTCTGTTTTTAAGGCAGGGATGCTGCTGTGAGTTTCTGGGCAAGGGTGCATTTAACCATGGGTGATGCTGCAGCTCTGCTCCCTCTCTGGAGCCAGGCTTGCTGTAACCACCCACTTTTACCGGTCACCAGAGAGACACAGAGTTAACAATAAATAACGAAAAAGAACTAGATTTCCTTTGTTATGCAGCTCATTGAATGAGGTTTCCCACATCTGTAGAACTCACCACATCTTTTATGAGATTTGACTGTCAGCAAGATGTTATGAATCCCAGATGTTAAAATATGGATTTATTTATAACTCAGAGCTTATAATAGAGCACTCAAAAAAGATTGTATCCAGCCCCCCTCCTCAAAAGATCTTCCTGAAAGAAAAGTCTTAGCTTTTGTTATTTTTTAATTATTCTTGCTACGTGATTTATCTTTGGCATTACCTCTTTAAATATCCTTTAATTACCGTGGCTTTAGGACTGGTGTGCACTGGGCTTTAAGGAGCATTGAGCAAGGAGAGCTGAGTGCTGACTCTCCCATCCCGAGCAAGATTGCTGCTGTTCGGAGGCTGGAGAGCAGCGTGGGGAGAGGGGTGGTGTGGGGGAAATTCAGCCTCAGGAGTTCCTTGGCAAAGCTGTCGGTTGAAGGCACAGCCAGCTCCGGGCACCTGCAAAACTTGGAGCTGGAGGTGTTCGGTATCTATTGCAGCCCTGAGGAAATGCTCTGGTCAATAAAAAAGTGTTTCCTCACAGCTGGTGACCATTACACCGAACACAGCATTGGACATGCTGCAGCTGCTATTCTGCCGGAAGATGGAAATGTTTTTGGAACTCTGTTTGGAGCATTTGTTCCGTTAATGCTTTCTCCCTCCCTCCTCCTGCCCCTTATTTTTCAAACTGCTGCAAGAAAAACCTGCAAGTGAAAGAAGAGGGGCCCCTTCATGGGCAGAGGCTACCTTGAGGGCTGGGGTACAAACATGCCTCTGAATTAATACCTCTGGGTCCCGAACAAAGCTTGCAGCGCTCCGAGCTGTGCACTGGCACGCCACGAGAGACACGCTCCGTCACAGCCATCCCATGCCGTAACCAAAAGGACAGGTCTGAAGGGAAGAGACTCATTTTGCAGCTGAGGAACAGAAAGTCAGTGATTTTACTCCAGTTCACACAAGAAGCTGACAGCAGCCTCAGGAATCATGAGACAAGTGCTTGAGGCAGTGGTGGCTGAGAGCAGCCCTCCTTTGCCTCTCCCTGCTCCCTGCCACCTCCCCCTGCCACGGCAGCCTGTGCTGCTATCTCATTCATGGACCTTGTCCAGATTTAGGAAATCCTGTCTCTCTTCCCTTCCCTTTCTTTTTTCATTCTTAGGAGAATGGCTTTGGTGCAGATAGCAGAGAGCATCTGGCCAAGTGCGATCATGACACCAACCCCTTGGACACCATCACTGCTGCCTTTATAGACCAAGCCCACTGTCCATGCTGCAAAGCTGCAAGCCTGAAAAGGTGTTCCAGCTCCTAGACCATGTCAAATGCCTTCCAGCTCTCATGCGATGGCCTGGAGCAAGGTTTGGTGCATAGGATTCCAAGCTCCAGTCACCAGGGCCAGCTGGACAGATGGAAAGCACGCAGCCCATGAGCCCTGGATGAGCTTAACTTTGTTCTCGTGCTTCACCAGGTACATGTTTCACTACAGAAGTGGTGGCTTTCTGCAGTATTCCCTCTGGGACCGAGCAGTTTGGTATTTTAAAGGCAAAGCAGAAAGGAGGATTCCTTGAAAACGTGCTTCAAGGTGGGCCTCCCACACCCTGAGATTTGCAGAGCTGGAAACCTGAACCTTATCTGCATCACACCAGCGATGAACTGATGGAAAGCCAGGAAATTGGCTGTCAATGCTGACACTACACAAATCTCATAGCACCGTGAAGAGGAACAGCAAGTGGGTAACAGGGAGAGACGACCTGGTCTTGGCATTTCCTGGCTGCTGGGAGATGGTATGGAGAGGATCGGAGCTCTGGTGTAAATCAGCACAGCTCCTTTGGTGCCTGAAGAGAAAAATCTTTGGAGGGAGTTTATGGGACGCTCACCAGCTTGTAAATATTTTTTTGGCATATCAATTTGTGTGTCATGAGATTTAAAACCTTCATCACCCTAACGTTTTCCATCCCACAGAGAACTCTGGTCTGAATATGATATGCACTTGAGAAAGTTTGCCAGTAGTGTGATGTTACAAAACTTGTGAAATGCCTCACTTAACCACAATATTATGCATTTTCCAAGCCACATACCTATGTATTACAAGGTCTTTCAGATAGAGTTATAGACAGACGGTGGGTCATGAGATCCTGACCTTCGTGTGTTTTTACTCCCTTCTTCTCATGAATTAACTCCTGAACTATTGGCTCTCCGTTGAATGGATAGCAGAGTTCAGTCACATTTTACATGCAAGCTTTTCCATCCTGTATCTCAACAACTGCAAACCCCAAGGACGAGTAAATACTTCAACCTCAGCCATAAAATTGATGTGTTGCAAAACGAACAAAATGGGTTTAGTAACTTATAGGGGAGATACCATCAAGTCCATAATGAGCCAGAACTGAGAGTTATCCTGCCCCTCCTCGGCAGTGTGGCTGGGAGAGCTGAGAGTAGATCACCCCTTTGCAGGTACTCAGTTTATGCCTTGTATCTTCTTAAGTGAAGCAAAATCCACCTGTGGTTTTGTCAGATCTCAGCCTCATGAGCCCCCCTGAAAGGAAAAGAGTGACTTAAGAATCACAAGGCTTGCAAGGAGAATAATCAACTCTTAAGTTCACTTTGTGCCTTCTGGTTTGAGTCTGTAGATCACTCTCTGCTAGGTTAGTGAGCTTTCCTCCACAACCAGAAAAGCAAAAAAAAAAAATCATCAATAAAACAGAAAGTTCCCAAGATCTTGGGAAGCACAAAAAAAGCAATAAAAGCAGAGAAATCATCCAAATTGCCAGTACCACATTAACAGATCAGCAACCACACTCTGCTGCTGTAGCAGGATGCAAATGAGCATCGTAAATGTGACTACAGCTGCAGATTGAACCTCTATTTTGTCATTAAATAAAAGAAGGCCCCTAAAACATAGCATATAACACTGGCATATTAGGAGCTGCGCAAGCTATTTCTACATTGCACGTCCTACTGAACAAAGTCCTTAAGAAGCTGAAAATTAAAACCTAAAAATAAAAGTTGCAGTTTTCTTTAGAGTTAGAGGTCAGATGGAAAATGTAGTTTAAGATCTGGTAAAGAAATTCTCTTTAACACCTGAAAGTTGCTTGGCTTAGGAGTGAAATAGCTTCATATATTCCCAAGGCTCCTTAGCCAGCCTGGCTCTGAAAAACACCCCTCCATGCTCCTCTGATATCTAAAATGAAAAGTTTGAAGCTTTTCATGCTGATTCTTCCTATCTAACTGAAAATTAAAACACAACATCTGTCTCCCCGCTACAAAATACAATAGAGCCAGTGGTGGCATATTAATATATATTCTCACTAGAAAAGATTATGAAGAAACAGTAGACTTAGCCTCAAAGCAGAATATTTCCGTCATCTTGGCAGGGAAAAGTCACTGATATGCAACCCCAGATTAAACTGCAAAGGGGAACAGAGCGGGACTGAACCCACCTGGTGCAACACAAGGGTGGTAGGGAGCTGGAGAGACATGTAGGGTGGCTTTGCCCGCCTTCCTGTGTGATCTCCTTCAGGTATAAACAGGGCAATAACACTTCCCTATCCCAGACAGGGCTTATCAGGAGAGATCGGTGATAGATGAACTCGGGTCACGTTCAGGCTGCCTACACATGTTGTCACTGGGGCACCTTTGCTGCAGAGATCAAAGCAGCTGTCTGCTACCCCAGGCTGGCAGACTGGTTCCTGCTTCCTCGTAGACCCCGTGGAGGAAGGTGATGGCAACACTTGAATTAGGCTTGGCAGTAGGTGGTCTGAATGCTCTAGTAGCTAACCAAAACATGGGCACAGGATCAAACACTCTCCTATGATCACCAAGAGGTTAACTCATTCCCTGGCATGATTTTTGGCCCATGCAAATTGTCAGGCTCCCACCCAGGCATGGTTCAGAGCATTGTACGGGCCAGGCTTTGTGACCTTATAGGCAAGACCACTATGTGGGGTTTGAGGAAGGGAGAAGGAAGGAGGCAACCGTATGAATATGAGCTGTGTCGTGGGTAAGCATATAGATATGAGCCGTGTCCTGGCACTCATCCTTAGGGCCAGAAAAAAGGCTGGGACAAGCTGGCCCTGCTTGGTTTGCTGCTGTAGCCACAGCTAGCTTGGGCTGCCAAGTCCTCTGGCTGGAGCCAAAGATGACCCCTAAATATTAAAAAGCCTTATTAAAAGGAAAACAGGCAGCTAAATAGTTACCATCACGTTTAGCCAAGCATCAGTTCAGATATGGCTCCTAATGCCTAGAGCCTTCCTTGAGCTATGGCCAGTCACATCAACCTCCCTTCCCCACCTAAAAGTCCTTCTTCAAAACTGATGTCCTGGATCCCTATAAAACCTCAAGGTAAGGAAAAAAAAAAAAAAAAAGATAAATGGGGGAGGCTAATATTTCCCAGGTTTGCTCAGCCAGCCCTTGTGTCTCTGAGTGGAGATCATGGCTATGTGAGTTTGGGATGTCAGACATTTGCCTGGGATTTCAGCCTGCCCCAGGCACATCCTTTCTGTGCACGCAGCCCATCCATATAGCACATTTGCAGCAGTCTGACAAGCCCAGGATATTCATGTGCTGCATATTTTTTTCCCAGGTAATCCTGTGAGAATCCTACAAAGTGGGAATAATAAAATATGCATGATACATCAGTGTTCACTGAATGCATTAGCCTTTGCTGCACTTCATCTCACATTTTGCTCTGTCTCTATCCTGGCTAGAAACTCCTCAGGTCATGGAATGTGCCCCTGAGTCCTTAATATTTGAAGGATGCTCTGGAAGGCCCAGCTTGTGGGTACGTCTTGGTCCTCACCTGGCTCCACTGAAGCTGGCTGGGCTCTCTGAAGAGGGAAAGGCAATTTAATTTACGCAAGATGGCAAAAAGTGGCTCTTGTACTTCAAGGCTTGATTCTGCACTTCAAGAGGAAAGGATGCTAGGAAAAAGGGAGAAGAAACATTAACAGAAGCACATCAGGGAGGACATGCTACGTGATGAGCATCTGGATTCATCTTGTAGGCACAGGTTGTCTGGAAGGTTAACTCTCACTGTATAAGGATCAATCACATTGGAAATGTCCTCTCAGAAGGACAATAGAAGGTTTTAAGACACATATACAAGGCAAAGCTTACTGAGATTGCAAAGCAAATCAGAGTCCTCCCCAGCAGAAAAAGAAGAACCTAAATTAAGAAAGGTGAAGTATGTCTCATATAAGATGCTTCCAGACATTCCATTTGGTTTAACATTTTCACATTTGCTTCCATCATTTGCCCACAGTCAGTCACCCATTTAATAAACTTCATCTTACTGGTACATCTAAATATCTAAATTTTCTTCCATTCAGCTGAAATCCGCTACAAAAACATCTGGGTTTGCATTACAAGAGGTTTCCCCCTCCTTCTTTGCATCCTGCGATGGTCTAGTGACATGGAGAATTTCCCTTTTCTTCCAAAGCAAAACAGCTCTGTTGGAATCAGTGCCGAGAATGAGAAAATAAGATGTTTTACATGGATATCACGTGCAATCCACCCAGACCCTGCTTACTTAATCAAAAACACAGCGGCTCATATTCAAAGCTTGCTGGGGCCTGACTGAAGAGTCTGGGAAGGCCCCTCTCAGTGTCCACCATCAAATATCCACCGTCCTTGCTCTGAGCCCAGCTGGCTGGAAAACTCCAGGGCTCTTCAGAAAGAGCTGTCAACCGGACACATGTGCCGCAATAGAGAAATAGGTCAGAGCCATCATG
Organism: Scopus umbretta; assembly: GCA_013400535.1. NCBI lineage: Eukaryota > Metazoa > Chordata > Aves > Pelecaniformes > Scopidae > Scopus > Scopus umbretta. Next base: position 114,885 of record VZTL01052371.1, on the reverse strand, counting down.
TTGTGGTCTGATTTTCAGTGTGCAGCCACAGGCATTTTTGTGACTGAGTCTTTAAACGCATGAAAAAAGGCGGGGGATGGACCTTACAGATGCTGCGATTACCACTGGCTGGCCCGTGCCTTTTTGGCAACACAGGAGTCCTTCGGACACAGTGCCTCCTGGAAACAGAGCAAAATGTCCCAGGACTGGCTGTGAGTAAGTACCTAGAACATATTAGCCAAGACGAAACTTCTTGGACATGAAGGAGAGCTCTTGAAAAGCACAAAGGGAAACCTAACTCCTCTTGAATTTCACGCTTTGGAAAATCTATCTAGCCATAGTATTTTTTGCTTGACAGGCAAACTTAGGCTCAAGTTTCTCCTTTTTAAAATAAGCTTGACAAACTAATTAATTAAAAAAATCTAGCTATCATGTTCTACTCTCGCTGGTGACATAGTAACCATTAGCGCATTAGGAGATAAATTTATCTGAGCTCAGTGGGAAGTTCACGGTATACCTGGTTTACATTAAATAGTAGGTCAACATAGTGAAGTATAAAGATAAGCATACAAGTAAGTCTGATCGGCACTAGAGAAAACATTAATGTGATTAAGTATGTCATTAACTGATGATTCAGAAGAGCCAGACTAGAGGACACCACAGAATGACTCCGGATTTATTTTCTCTGTTCTTTTTAACTATTCCGTTTGGATGAGCCCATCTGGGGATTCAGGCACACCACAGCATCTGGCTAATTGAAAAGGCAAAATGACAAAACACAGTGGAGACAATTTTCATGACCTGGTGGATAAAGACTGACCTGCAGAAAAACTGATTTAGCTGTGAATTTTCGAGCAGCTGACTGCTTTGATCGTGGCCTTCTGTCCCAAGTCTAGGAGGCAGACGAGGTTGCTTCATGGTCCTTTAGATATCTCCAGGATCCTGGGCAAATATAAAGCTAATAGATTTATATTTTATTTAGATTTATTAATTGTAAGGACTGGAGGAAATTATTCTTGTTTTTATCATTCAAATATATATATATTTTAGAAAAATGTTATCTGATCTGTTTAAAAAAAAAAATAATCTATGGATGAAAAATCAAATACAAACCTTAGAAAATGGTTCCTGTAGTTGATAGCTCTCATTGCTGAAAAATACGGATCTTGTTTCTAGTATGAATTTGTCCAGCTTAAATTTTTTATTGTCTGATCTTATTATGCCCTATCAGGTAAGCAGAATATCCTTCTGTCATCTTTTGATGACCTACCCGAGTCAAGTCACCCCTTAGCTGTTTTCTTGCTTTTCAAGACATCTTGAGGGCCCTTTAAGCCTTTCAGTGTAGGCCATATATATTCAAATCCTTTTATCAGTCCTATGACTCTCTCCAATTTATTAATATTTCTTCAACTGCAGAAGTACAACAGAGTCAAATCTTGCATCTGTCAGATCTATGCCATCTGGTTTTTACTTTCAGGGTCCCTCTAAACCCCTGGAAGGTATTCTCCAAAATCTCTGCTTCCTGGGGCACTGCCCTGTACAGTAAATGTGCACAGAAAGTCTCCATTCCTCAAAGAATAAATGTGCAATATATATTGAATATAGTTTGCCTGCAGTGAACGTAGCAAGCAATCAAGGGTATCCGCTACCCCAACCTCTTCTTTCTTTTGCAGTTCCAGATTTCCCCATCATTTGCAAATGCTAGTAATGTGTTTCTTTCCAGAATATTAGTAAAAAAGGTTAAAGTGTCAAAAACAGAGCTACGCAAAGTACCACTACAAGCACAGGAGATCAGTGAACTGTCTCCTGTTGCAGTTAGGGTTTGAGATCTATCAAATGTCCAGTTCTTAACAGATTTTACATATGCCAAGTGGATTTAATCAGCTTAAAATACCCTACGCTACTGATACCTTTATAAAGTGCCAAGTCTATTAACACTGTTGTCCCTATCAACAGCGAAAAGGTAAGTTTACTTTGACAAGATCTCCTTTCCATGAACTGCTGTTGATTGGTATTGACTACATTAGTGTCTTTATTAATCTAGTAAATTTGAACTGATGTAGTTATCAGCGGTTTATTATTGTGCTAGGATGGATACAGTCTCCAATTCTAACTCACAGACACCCTGGAAATAATGAAATTCAATACTAATAGCCCTTGGGCAGCTTGGTGACAATCCTCGGGTTCAAGTTATACATTTAGCTTTAGTCACTTGCTACTTAATGACCACAACAAGTATTAGCAGAGTGGAGGTATTTAATTTTCAACACATAAGAAGACTGTATCACTGGGCTTTTTCACCAAGATAGTACAGAGGTATTTATTAAACAATTTTTCCCTCTGGCCTGTTGCTCCCCCTTATCCCTTATCTCTTATCCCTTATCCCTTATCTAATTTCTGACATCTCATTTATATTTATTTCAGTCAGCTTTCCCTTTCCTCTGAATGCGTCATGTTTGACTCTGTGCGTGGACACCCAGACATTACCCTATAGGTAGTGCATGTTCACTCCTCCACCTGGGTCAGTGTCTCAGCTGTGGGGTTTTGGGCCAAGAGCAAAATATGCTCCACTGAATTTGTAATTATCAGTCACATTTTTACTTAAAATTCTTTCTTTCAACTTTTTTGTCCTGTAACTGATAGCCTTAGCAAACTGGCCATTTTAAGCAGCTCAACATGCATGTAATATCTATATNGCAGCTCAACGTGCACGTAATATCTATACGTGTGTATGTGTACATACATACAGATTTTCTTCTCAATCGGCTGATTTCTGTGTGCCTATTATAAAATATACGTATTCCCAGTTCAATGCCTGCTTCTGTTTATTTTTGGTCAGTAAAGGAGTAGCTAGAGATGTCTTTGGAAGATAAGGGAACAGGGCTGCAGGAGCTGTAAAAGCCGAGCATCTGTTGGAAAGCAGGACTCTCCCCTCACAGCAGAAGCTGTTGCTGGATACCTGCCAGCTTCTCCTTCTCTCCCACACCAGGATTTTCTCAGCTGTCCCTGCAGCAACAGCAGTAGCAACTTTAACTCTGAAAAGAGAAGAGCTCAGAGGTATCTCGGAGGGGTATTTCCCTCACTCCCATGTGCTGGAGGGAACTACAGGGAAGCTTCTTAGAGCAGCTTCAGTGTTAGAAGTCAGATTCCTGTAAATACTTCTCTTCTTCTTACCTGACAAATAAAATACTTGTCCTCTCACTCAGGGAACATTGTACCTTCATGGAAGAGGAAATTCAGAAGAAGACCAGGTTAATTACAGGTATGATCTAAAGGTTCAGGGTGTATTGGCATGGCTCCTCACACCCAAGGGATAAAGCAAAATCCACATTTGGTGTAAGGGAGCATCCTTCCTTTGGAAGAATCAGTGCTTGGGTGGCCAGTGTGGGGCTCATAGGTTGTGCGCATGAGCATCTCCTCTGGTTGATATGGTACCTGAGATGTGTCTTGTGGTTCTTGGTCCTAGGCAGGTTTTGGTACACAGATTATGAAGCCAGCTGTACTAACCAAAAAACCCAGAAACAGTATGAGGTCATCTCTGAGAAGGATGGCTAAGCCAAGGTGATAGAAAGCCCTGCTCTGAACCCTAACCTTCAGCTGCTGTTAAAACCACTCCAAGTGCTGTTACTTCTAGGCTTGGGCCTTCCAGGAGCAGTCATATATATTCCCTCTTCATTATAACAAGAGGAAGGGATCTTCTGGTGAAGGTACCAGCCTGGGGCTATTCAACCCAGCTTTTGAATAAAGACCTTATCTGTTCAACATACCTGAAGGTAACCACCCACGTTAGGCCAGTGTGATCCCTCTCGAGGTGGCAATGGGAGGTCAGACTCATAGCTGACCTATATGTAACGTGGCCAATAAATTTAAATGAAATGGCTACAATTAGATTTTTTGTCTGTGAGCTGAATCGTACCCCACCATGCCTTGTTCAAAGCTACAATTTACCCGTGGACTATCAACTCTATAGGCCATGGCCAAGACACCCTGTCTGAGTACAAACCTTCAAAGACCTCTGCTCACCAAAGGGGTCTCACCACCACCGTGGAGTCCTCTCCCCTTCTCATGCTTTCCATGCATTCCTGCCTCCCATTTATTTTGGAAAACTCCACATTCCTCAGGTGGCCCAGACCAGTTCCAAACCCCTCTGATTTCAGCTGGACTTGGATCCCAGCCCATCTATATAGGACATCTAAGCTGACACTGCTTGAGTTTTACCAAATACCTTTGCGTTAGCAGACTTGAAGCATCAATATTTGACGCAATACGGGGGGGGCAGCCTCGATTCATGATAACACTCAATGAGTGTCCCAGAGCTCTCCTAAGCCATTGAGTGTCATCAGTAATGTCAACAAAAAGGTCAGAAAACTTTATGGGCTAAGCTCTGACCTGGAGAGCTCACGATTTCCCAATGCTCTTGTACTGTGACAACAGTGATACATTAACTTGATATGCTTATGCAGGTTTGGCCTGAGGAACCTCTACAGCTGTTCATCTTCTGCCATCCCTTTTCTTGTTCGAATTGGGAAGAAACTGAGTTTTCAGAGATTTCTATTGTTGCAAAACTTAATTTGCTGTGATGCAAAGCAAGCCAGGCACAGTGAGCTGTGACTCTTTTCCTTCCTTGCCGTCTGCCTGTCTGGCATCACTTTCTCTAGTAAGCTGGGCTCTTAAGTGGAGACAGTGCATCCAAGGTAAGGACATTACCTCAAACCTCCTCTCTATAAATAGGTCTGGCTGCCGCCCCGAGGTTGCTCGTTCTGCTGTCAGAAAATGGCTAAATGGCCACTTATGAATTCCAACATGTGCTTGATGTGGAGATTACAGCTGCTATCCAAAACAAAGGAGCTTTCTCTTCTCACAACGCACTGCTCCCTTTACGAGGCAGTTTGGAAAACTCCCGTCTCTTGAGAGGGTTTAATCTATGCCCTGGTGCTTCTTTTGTTTGAGGACAACACAGCTTCCTCCAGACCTAAATGAAACCAGGGCCCTTGAGTGTCTGCCGGAATATATTCGGCGTCCTGAAAATCACAGGAGAGGAAAGGTCTGATCCCTGAGGGTTCAGCTATGGAGCAAAATGCAAAGATGCAGAGTTATGTCAACACAGCACAGGAGGGCGGAGTGTGGGATGCCAGCCTGGACCCCAAAATGGCCTCGGTGCAAGGGTGTGGCATTGCCCTGGTACCCCCAGCAGCCTTCAACCAAAGGAAAGATGCTCGGTTTGGGCTCAGGACCATGCTAATGTGCCAGTGGTGGCAGCAAGGGTGTCTGTGAGTTGCAATTAGCAGAGGGTGGCAAATGAATGTTGGTTGGTACAAAAAGCTGAGGTTTTGCAAAGAAGATAATTTATTAAATGCTTCTGCACAGCTGCATTTTCTCACAGTAGTCTTAACAGGGCCAAAGAAAACTCTGTTTTTCTTGTACTTTGTTCTTACCCTATTTTTTCCTGCTTGAGGCATTTTCCAAAGGAAATGGGGATGGCTGCGCTCACTTGATGGATGTGGGAACTGGGAGGTCAGGTGAAGGGATGTTTCCTCCTGTCCCCCAGCAAGTCTAGGCAGGGATTGGAGCAGACTGCCCCGCTGTGCATCCTCCGATAGAGGAGAGCTTCCCTCACATGAAGGTACCACAGCAAAACATGAGCATGACATAGCAGCAGCTCCTAAACTCTTGGAAAGCCATGTCCTTGCTGGTATGGTGGGCTAACCCCGAAACAACTTCTCTTTGAGTTCTGGCAATGGAATTTAGGCCAAATTTATTTGCGTATGCTTGGCTGGCATCTCCAGCTGCTGTTGTGTCTCTACAAAAAAAAATATAATTAACTTTCTCCTAGGCAGCCACAAGGCAGATGGCCATCATGGGCTTGGCAACAGCAAGCCAGATGGCACGGTGAAGGTAGTGGCTGAGGGGTGGCCGTGTTCCCCCACCTACCAGCTTTGCTACGGGAGTCGGGTATATTCTGTGGGTGGCCAGTATTTATATTTGCTTGTAAATTACAGCCCGCAAAATGCTAAATGAGTCTGGCTGCAACCTCAGAGCACAGCCCGGCTCCTGTGACCACAGGTTTGAGTCTCGCAAGCGGAGCCATGCTCACCTCCCAGCTACAAAAGAGCCCTTTGTGCATTTTCTCCTGCTTCTCCCAAGCTGTGCACTTCTCAGCTACTCCATTGTCCCGGTTCGTGCCTCAGACTCGTTGCATCTAGCCATGCTGATGCTTGTGACTCAGCTGGACTCTCTTTCAACTACCTAGATCTCTTAGCCATCAATCAAGACACCTACCATTCATCTCCTGCCATCTGCTCTCCTCCTTTCCTGTCATCCCCAGAACTGTGCTGCTCACCCACCTGCCGTTTGGTCGCACGTCTCATAGAAAGCATCACCCGGGCAATGCTTCCTTACTCTCACCACAGAAGTTCCTTGTTCTGGTAGAAGGAAGACGTGGCTCTCGGTGATGGGAACGCTGATGCTCTGCCTGTGTTTCAGCCTTCGCTAGCAAGTCACGGCCAGCAGCACCTGACACCTCTCGCCACCCGTTATCATCCGCAGCCTGAGTCACTAAACAAGGATTGCCATCATTTTAGGAAGGCAGGGCTCGTTGTTCAGGCTCTGCTGATGTTGTCTTCAACACTCAGCCTGGCACGCTCCTATGCCCTCGTTTCCCTCCACTTGCTGTGGCTGTATCGGTCCCTCAACCTCACCACATTACATGAGAGGGAAACCTCAGCTCATGTCTGCGACCGTAAGCTCGGTTTCCTTCCCGCTGCACTCATTTCCCAGCAATGGTGACAAGCGGCTTCGATTTACTGGCTCTGAGGGAGTTTTATTTTGAATATTTTATGCAACCCCTAATGTGGCTGCAGCCAGGGGCAGGACTCTGGTCCCGGGGACCGTGGCATCTCCTTCCTCCTGCACCCAGCTGGCGGTAGGTGTGGGAAGGCTGTGCAGGTCATTGGTGCGAATAAACATCCCAAGGGACGTACTTTGCCGCTTGTCTCACACTAATGCAGCTCTCGTTAGCTGATGATTTTTGATAAAGATGTGTGTGCACTGATAGGAGACTGCCAGGCTAGAAATAATTAAAAAAAGTTCCTTTCAGCATGTTATAATAATTTTGAATTATTAAACAGGACAGAATTTTTAAAGTCTAATTCACTTTTCCATTATTTATGCTGTTTGCTTCAGTTTTATCCTGTGTTTTGAGAGGTAGGAATTCACCAGAAAGTTTCACTTTCAGATTGTGACGCTGTCAGTGTTGGAGACTGCCAAGCCCGCAATACTCCGTATTTAAAAAGCCTGGGTGGGGGCTGTGCCTCTTCCCCTTTCCACGCACAACATTTAAATTTCAGGCCACTTTTAGCACTGCACCTACAAGCCAAGGAATTTTTCCAGTTGCAGCAAAAGGCCGCTAAGGATCAGAGAAAAAATTCAGCACATCAAAGGTGCAGAGCAGGCAGCAGCACATGGGCAGATCTGTCCTGCAGTAGGTATGTGATCAAACAGATAAGCGTCCGTGCCTGCAACCCAGTGCTGTCTTCCAGCCCTTGCTAATACATCCCAGCTCTAGCAGCAATCCTCACTTCTTAAATGCTCTGTAACAAAAGGGTTTTAAACCGTAATTTACTGTTGCTTTTTTCGACATATTTCTAAATCGGTTCAATATGGTCTCGAACCACTAAACTAAAGTGTTTGACTTGCTTCCAAAATGAAGCGTTCATTAAAAAAAAAAAAAAAAAAAAAAAAAAAAAAAAAAAAAAAAAAAGGAAAGGAGGTGGGGGAAGAAGAAAATGCAAGAAAAAAGAAAAGTGCTCTGGTAGTTTAAATCAGTCAGCCCTGCACAGTGATTTAAAACCAGTGGAGCACTTCAAGTTTTCATAAGTACTTAGCTTTGGAAGCAGTCCGAGTCCTGAACACGTGCATTTGTGGAATCATTTACCATTATTAGAGAGTTTGAATGGTGCTTGAGCTCTCCCTCTGCCCCGATAAGCACTTAGATTGCCTATGATTAGTAGGGTGGTTTCAAGCTTGTGCACAGTTGAGAGTGATTATTTTAAAGCGTGCCATCGCCTGTCCCTATCTCCGAAGATCTGAGATCTTCCAAATTCATTAATTCCTTCAGCTCATCTGAATGGAAATTACTAACTAGACATAGTTACCTCAGTACAATTTTATAGCATGTGTCACAGAGAATAATAAATGTTTGCAGCCAGGGCAGATGGAGCAATCATGTGCATGCCATAGAGTACTCCTGTGCTGGGTAAGACCTGTTATTAAGATACGTGATTGTAGAGCCTCTGTGCTCCAGCCACAGACTGGGAAATTCTGGTTTGAGATGCCCCGATGCTTTCTTGAGCTTGTAAGGGCAGAAGGACAGTACGTGGTATTCCCGTGTGTTTTACTGTATTGTATTGCATTGCATTGGTGGAAAATACTTGGTTAACCTAAGTCCAGATTCTTGCACCAGCATGTAGGAAGTCAGCAAATTTGTCAGACAAAGCTGTGCAAAAGCTGATCTTTCAGGTTTGCTGGCTGAACCAAGAAAGTTAAAAAAATTGTAAGAATTCAGGTTGACTAAAGATGGAAATATTTGCCTTTCTGAGCTACTCAAAAACCTGAAACAACCAACCCTGTTTCTTGTTTTTTACTTGTAAGCTTTTTGGTTGTTACTGAACACAAATTTTGAAATAAAATTCTGTTGCAATATGAAAAATGAAAAAGTTTTGACTTGAAATAATGTCAGCAATTTCCCTCAGGTCCTTTGCTGAAGTGGTAAAACCAGCAGAAAATGCAAACCCAAATTCCTAGTTTTCCATGGAAATTTTTGACTAGCAAAATACCCACATGGTCCAGTATAAAAGCAACGTGAAATGCCCAAATCTGTGCATGAAACAAGCTGGGTTTGGGACGGCTGCTCTGCAGTCCAGCTCCGTGTGAGACAGGGCTTTCCAGAAGCCCAGAGCTTTACTACTGCTGGTAGGGAAGATGACGGGAGTTTGAACTTTCGAGAGGGTCCCTAGATTCCTCCATGTGGAAAATCAGAACAATCTGCTGGCAAAGAGGTCAAATTGGAGGCATAAGAAAGATAATCCCACCCCTGCCTCCTCCCAGACATGCAGCCAATGGTCTCCAGCGCCCTGGCCCACTCCCGGGCTCCCCCAGCCTATCTCAAGACATCACCAGCCACCTTGTCTCTAAAAAGAAAAAAAAGAGGGGGATTTTTCCCTGGCAGACAGACGATGGGAGCAGCGATGCCCTCCCTGCCTCTGGGACTGCCGAGCCCCCCCCACAGGGGGCTAATCTCTGTGCTATCTAAGCAGGTTATGAACTGCTATAAGCCAGGCTTGGGTCCCCAGCCTGCCCCGGGTCTTGGTCAGGTGTCTCCTCATGATAGCTCCACTACTTTTTGCTAACTGGTTTGCAAAGGAAGGGTCTGGGGAGGACTAGATGCCTGGTTGTCCCCTCTCCATGGCAGGCTGCATCCCTGTGTAGGTGAGGTTGGCTGTTCCTCCTTCCCCAAGGCTCAACCTTCGGCTTGTGTGTCTGGCCCATCGCTTCAGAGAAGCAGGTACCTCCAGAGCATGGTTCACCTGACCCAGCCCCCTGTTTTCAGATAAGATTACTGTCTTCTTTGCCTGTAAACTCAGACTGGCTGACTCAGATGGAGACATTTGTGCTACAGAAACCTAAAATCAGGGCAGATGACTCCCTCCCAACCTACCGACTCTTACCAGTGTACCCCACAACCCCACTGTCTCACACACAGTTACCCTCCTGGCAGCTCTGTTTTATGGGAACTGAGGGACTGTTTGACCTTCTGCAGGTCGTACAGGTTGTCTGTAACAGCCAAAACCAAAACTGGGTCTTCCAAGACATGGGCCAACATATTAAACGTGTTCATCCTTTCTCCAGCGTAGAGTGTGCACCATACAGGTTGTCTGTAACAGCCAAAACCAAAACTGGGTCTTCCAAGACATGGGCCAACATATTAAACGTGTTCATCCTTTCTCCAGCATAGAGTGTGCGCTCTGTCCTGTGTTTGCCTGCAGTCTTTGCCTGCAGAGTCGCAGAGCATTTCATGCACAGCGTTGATGTCCATAATACTGTCAACTTTTTCCTGGTATTTAAGCAAGCAGACACCTACTGATTTCCTTCTATAAGTAATTTCATTGTCTTTAAAACCTTGCTTTAAAGAGTTTGCAGGCTGTGTGCAGATATCCTGAGATGATGGTGGTATGGGACTAAACAGGGCAGGGATACGGAGCTTAATTTTAACTGGGAAGTTCTGTGAACTCCTCTAATCCCCCTCCAAAATTCAGCTACCTGAATTGCAATCTTTCATTCAAATACTTACGTGAAAACCTTTTTTTTTTTGCAAGAACAAATTCAGAGAATGTTTTTGAGAGGAATGCCCAAGAAAAACCTCAAAGCCATTGATTTTACATATTGGAGATTCCAGTGTCCTAAAGAAATGTATAGGAGAAGGCCCTCCCTCATGTATACCTCTCTGATAAAGAAAACAAACAATTTTGGGCCAGACCTAGCAGCCATTTCTTGAAAGCAGAAAGTCGTATATTTACACACTGCCCTGCTACCCGGTAAAACACTGAGAAATTGGGTCTGAAGGGCGTTAGTGCTTTCTGGAAATACAAAAGGAGTTTGAAAGACCAAGTCATAGCCTAAATATAGCTGCGATGAAGAGGGACAACGCTTGGGTAGCTGTGCTGGTGTCTTTGATTACAGCAGGGCGGGCTGGAGTGGGAGCTGTAGCTGAGGATGCAGTTCCTGCTCTGACCACGGACTGTCCGGATGATGCTGTTCAAGCTATTTCACAGCTCAGTGCCTCAGTTTCTCCTTCTTCAAAATGGAGGCTGGGATTCAGTCCTGCCCCACAAACAGCTTTGAGCTGTGCTTATGCACTGCTGTAAAACCGAGACCTGAGACATTTGGGTTTGGGTTGTTTGGGCGTTTTTTTGTTTGTTTTTTGTTTGGTTTTTTTTCCCCCAGATGCCTTGGTCTCTTTTGTCTCATTTTACAATCCTAATGGAGGGGGAAAATGCACCTGAATTTGCCATGGCCTGGAAGAAGAAAGTCATTCTCATTATTAAGCTGTTATTTTTATGAAGCCATAACTTACAGGCTCTCAGTACTTATGTTATAGTAGTCAAAAAACAGGATGAGATCCCATAAACCATTCTTTATAGTAACCAGATGGTCATCAAGGCTGCAAAGGTACCTGACAGTGCCTGTTACAGGGAAACACCTGCATGAACCTTAACCATCTCTGTGCCAGCTCTGCCAGTGGGGTAACCTCTCCTGCGAAAACTGGGTAGTTATTTGGGGGACAGTCACACTCCCCCTTCCCAGACCCGTTAATCAATGCAGTTCTGCCACAAGGATGTGTTACCAGCCCAGTCTCTTTCCCTTTTATTTTTAACCCCCTTGTTGGACATAATGGGAGTAGGTGAAATTTTTACTCCAGACTTTCTCCACCCATTAGAAAACTGAGTTGAGTTTTTCTGCGCTTCGTGCTTTATTTCTGCCTTCCCTTGGGAGATGCCACTGGAAAGGATCTTTGGCAAGTCCCCAGCTCACCATAGACAGGCTCCTGTCCCCTCCAAGACCCTCTATTCTGGGAGGAGATGCCAGGTCCCACCACCCTTCCCTGTGACATCCAGTGTAACTCCTCTTGGAGGCCACTGCCCTCCCCATCCTGGGGCTGTTGGCTCACCTCCTTGCGCCGGTGATAGCCAAAATGAGCTTGTGTAAGTATTACGTTGGTGGTAACTCATGTCACCTTGACCGGGAGGCATTAGCAAGCAGCCTCTGGAGCATGCTGGCTGGCTGATGGCAGGAGGATGCTCAAAGAGGGTGTTGAGCAGAGGATTTCCAAAGAAAAGAGTAACCCATCCAGGCACGTTTGTCAGTGCTGTTGGCAAAGCATTTACGTGACTAATCATTCCTAATAGCAACAGGTTCACAACACCTGATGTGGCAGGGAGGTGCTGTTACTGAAAGGTTTATTTCATCTCTCCTAAAAATCAGAGATGGACTGGTTTTGCTGTCTGTTTCAGTAATTAAGCATAACTGGTGGAAAAAAAAAAAAAAAAAAGAAAATTAAAACCCTACAGGGAAAAACACACCAAAGGGAAATGCTGCTGTTTCAAACCTGTTTTGATCCATGCGTGTCCCAGCCTCCTTACAATATCCTGCAACAGCTGAACATTTGATTAAAATAATATTGTTCAAAACCACCATCTCAGGAGAGGCAACAACTTCTGAGAAACAAGTGCTGCCAGTGAGCTGCAGCTGTCAGAAGAAGCATTTTGATATTATTTCTCTTTGCCCAAAACGGGCTTTTGTAACCTGTAAAAGCAATATCCCCTAACCACACCATTAAGCTCTGTGGCTTCTGAGCATGTGGGAAGCACTGGGGCTCCTGCAGTGCCCCTCTTCCCTGACAACCTGACCCTGACCTTCATTTATGTGCCACTGTCCTGCATGGCCCAATTCCTCTTGAAAAAAGAAAAAAAAAAAAAGAGGAAAAAAAAAAAAGCCTTTACTCATGGGTTCTTTCCTCAGAAAGCCACACCATGCTCAGTTTCCCAGAGGATGAGTCACACGCTGGCCTCGCCAGCATCCTGCCTCTCGCTGCTGAGCCCGTGGCAAGATGGAGGAAGGGCAAGAGGGTGTTCCGTTCCAAAGAAAAGGTGAATGTGACTTGGCACCGCAGTCATCAACGCCACCGCCGCATCAACACGCTTTGTAACCTTATGTGCTGGCGATGGCTGTGAGTGTGGAGATGCCGTGTTGAGCACCGCGGAGGGGAAAATGCAGCCCGTCCCCCTGCTAACACCTTCATGATGGGATCACCTCTCTAAATAATAAACACGAGCAACAAGGGTTTTTTGCTCTAAAGCAGCAGGTATGCTACAGTCCTAAAAGAGGACACCTAATGGCATGGGAGATTCCTGTAACAGATGGATATCTCTACTTTCTGCAGGTTTTGAATTATTTAGCTGTTTATTTTCATTATTTGCTTAGATATACACTACTGATTTCTTTGGTCTAAATGCCCAAGAGTGACTTTCTAGCCCCAATTTTTTGATGCATGGCTAGTATCTGTCCTCTAAAGATAAGATTAAAAGGTTACCTTTGAAAAGCACCGTCAAATGTGATCGAGGTGGGTCTGATTATTCAGGTTTGGGGAAGTTTGAAGGTCCTTTGGTTGCCATAAGTTGAAATAGTTTCAATGCTGTGTCTCCATGCCCTGCCTCTCCATGCTTTGTCTCTCCCTCCCTTGCCTCTCCATCCTCTGCCTCTCCATCCTCAACCCCAGAACAGGACTGCCTTTACCCGCATCATTTCCAACAGTGACACATCCAGCCCACCAGTTGCCCTTCAGAAATGCTCTCTAATGTCTCTAATCCACCGCTGAAGGACAACTTTGCATCTGTCCTCCAGCATCTCCACTTCTATTTTAAACTGAGCTTCCAGACACTTCCTGAAAATAGTTGACGGCTCATGTCCCTTCCTGAGAAATAAAGTGCTGCGAGGTATCTGGATTGGAAAGGGCAGATATCCAGAAACAAGGAGTAGTGGAAAGTGTTGATTTCCAGGCTATTCCGGTATGATAGCAAAGCATATGGAAAAATAGAGGATTGGGTGTTGCCAATGCTTTTCAGCTTAGGGCTGGTACCTATAAATAGAGACACCCGAAATTATTCTTAGGAATTGAGTCATTAGTTGTTAATATTTCTAGTAAGTCAGTGGGAGTTGTGCTATTCAGAACAGAGGCAAAAAGTGGGTAAGCCCACGTGAAAAGTCAGCTTCAAAAAGCGATTACTAGCCCTTTAGGTCTTGAGCAATGTTTTCCCTAGCAGGAAGATGTGTTTAACAGTGAGATAACTTATTCAAATCAGCTGCGCACAACCCTTTTTGGTTATAAAGGCACAAAATCTGTGCCTCTCCCAGACCCTGGCTGTTCCTCTTTGCAGTCACCAGGTTTTTTCACTTGGGGTTTTTGTCCCCCAGGGGCAGCTCAGCCTTGGTGAAGGCACTGGCCAGGGTGGGATGAGATGGTGGTGGAGGAGGAGGTGGTCTGTGAAGCCTTGCCATGAGGGTTAGGGAGGTGGTATGGGTCCAGGCATACTGCAAAGGGAGGTTTGGTGGCATCTCGTTGTGCAGCACCCAGACCCTTGCTTGGGAACAAGTGTGGGCATCCCAACAGCAGCATTTTCTGTTATCCACCAGCAAGTTTGTGTCAGCACAAAGTGCAAAGCCCAGGAGTGATTTTTACCTAGTTTTCTGCCTTTTCCTCCTTGGCTCCAGCCAAACGTGTTCAAACCGTGGCTCCTCCATGCCGAGAGGGAAGCGGGGATTTCCCTGCCGCTCTTGCGGTGCTGACTCCTGCATCTGGTCTGCAAAAGTCACTCTATTCACGCAGGCAGGAAGAGGATGAGTAACGGAGCCCCAGAAGTTCTTCCTCTTGCAGATTTATGGTCCCTTCCCTGAGTGAGGGCTAAGTTCTTTCCCTGAGCAAAATTCCTAAATCAATGGCTTGACTAATAGCTGGGAAACATTTTTCCCATCGAGTCTGGAGGGACTTTTCACATGGTATTAGCCAAAAAAGCCAGAGAAAACCTACAGATTTGTTTTAAAATGTATAAAGTAATCAATTTTAAGAGTCAGATGAATAAAACAACCTTCCTGGGTGTTCGGTCATGCAAAGGATAACGAAACATAAAATAAAAGGTCTGAGATACGCTGGAAGTCTGAGTCTCTCTTTAATTCACAGCATGCCAAAATATGTGACTAATGACCATCTCAGATTGCATAAAGACCTGAACTAGGAAAGGTCATCTTAATTTCCTCCACCTTAACTAGTGCATCTCTGATAAGCATCGTGCATATTAGAAGATGGGAATAAGCCAAAACAGAGCGTTCCTCATCTGGGTGTACACAGGATGAGGGGAGGGGGGGAATCTCTCAGAAATTAATATGTCTGTAGTGTGTTTCCCAGGGTGACTCCTGTTCAGACAAGCATAACATTTGCAATTTCCCTTTAACATTTTTCACTGGGTCAGGGTTGTGTTTTTTTTTTTCTTAAACAGAAATAACCACTAATCTATTCAGAATGGGAGGCTGGGTCAAGACTGGATTTTGGAAAGTCTGATGCTACGTGAATTTCAGGTTCATTTATAACTGACACCACATTGTGTTAGAGGATGCAAGGCACAGGGATAAGACAGGCTGTCGCTGCCTTACCAGGAGAAATTACGTGCCGTGTCTAAAGTCTGTGTGCAGCTCAAATACAGATCATCATGGCACGAGAAGAGCAGGAGGTGGAAATAATGCTTGCATTTTGGTGGATTTCAAAGCGGTACAGGGATGAAAATTGGACCTTGGGTTGGAAACGCCCAGGTGTGGTCGGGGTGTTGACAGCTCCAGGTGCCAGTTGGAAATGGGGATTTGTCTTTCAGCCAAATCAGACCTACTCCTCCTCACACTTCCCACTTGCCCTGAGACATTGGTGGGAATCCCTTGGCCCAGAAGAGATGTTTCTCCCCTGTCAGGGCAGGAGGTTTCTGCCTTTTCAGCTTGGGGAGCAGAGGAATACTTTGGTGGACATTTTGGGAGGTCTGTTCTTCCACCCATGCCCAAGGTGTGCTGAGCAGGGAAATGTGCAGGCATGACATCACCCCCAGACCACCTCTGATCCCCTACCCCGCTGGCCACCAGGACTAAGTAGGGGGATATCTTACCCCGAAGACACCCAGCTGCCAACTCAAGGTTTGACCAAGAAGAGTGAGATTTCAGCCAAGTGTTCCTTGCAGAGACAAGGCCTTGCATGCAGCCCAAGCTAGCGAAGGGTGTGACCTCTCAAGTGATGGGAACATGACAAACCACCTTGTGTTCATAAGTACATCAAATTAGAGAGTTCAAGTTGAACACAAACCTGTGCTGAGGTTAAACTTGACACAGAATCAAGAGGTTTGTTCCCGCAGAGGTGCAAGGTCTGGGTTTATCATTTCTGCTGATAGTGTGCCCTCCAGCATGCCGTAACCCCAGAATTTGCTCCACCACAAAAAAATCCCCCACATTCAACTCATCACGCTTTGCAACCCAGCATGGGGCATTAGGACAAGTTTAGCTGCCTGCTTGCAGAGGAGGCGAGTCCTGGTCTCTCTTGATGAGATCTCCATCGACTGCAAAGGGAGACTGGGGAGACTTGCTCAGATGGGCAATTTAGGTGTCTGCTCTTGTCAAATGAGTCGCACCCAAAATATTCAAAGGCATCCTACGGGCTGCAAACAAGCAGGCTTTCCCATGAAACCTCCTGTTTACTATTCGAATACTGACACCAAATCTGATTTTGCATGATAGAAATCAAGTCTATTCTTACTTTGGTGTAATGCGTGCTGTTTATCAAACCAGTTTATTTCTTTACATGGAATAAATTTCAAGGGGTTTATTGCAACCGAAGTTTTACACGGGAACACACGGAAGCCCCAGGAATAGCATGAAACTAAAAGAAATTAATCTTCTGCTAAGAAGCAAATGATGGGCAGGGAAACACACCAGGAGAAAATATGAATATCCAGCGGTTGGAGATAACTGCACATAATCCCCAGGGTGATATTCCAGCTCTAGAAATTTAAGCCAGAATTTGGATTTTTGTGCAGAAAACAATTTAATAGATTGTTTGTTTCATTTCTTGGCAGTTTTTCCCAGCTGAATCACTGTGTACTCCACTCTCACATCCGCTGGTGAAGGGGAAAGGAATCCTGTCGAAAGGGTAGACAGGCACAGAAAAAAAAAAAAAAAGGCAATGAACAGAAATCATAACTTTGCAGCACAAGGGCAGAATACACATGGCAAGTGGAGAGGACTGCATCCTTCTCACATTACACAGTCACCTCCATGGGCAAGGTGAGGACAGTGAGCTAAGGCCAGAGGGATCTCTGCCCCAAAACATCCCAAGGGATGCTACTGACCATTGCAATCTCCTTCCCGGTCTCTCCCTGTCTTTTTGCTCCTGGTAGGAGCTGAACTGGTCTTAAGGATGTGCAGAAAATCAGCAGCACTGTTCAGGGTCCTACAAGAGTCGGCTGTGAAGACCGAGTGTTGCTGTTGTGATATTGCTGCGTGGTGTAACCACAACATTTAGTTTAGCTGATAAGACGTGGCAGCATGATCTACTGTGCTGAACATCTCCTCAAATCTGATTAGCAAAGCATGACACTAGAGCCGGGCAATGTTTATTGAATCAAGCGATTTTGGATGGTTAAAAATGGCCTTCCCCCTAAATTAGAGACTCCAGAAAGACCTTATTTTGGCCTTCTTTTCTTTTTCAGCAAAACACACCCCAAACAACAACAACAAACGTATGTCCAGTTTTCATTCATCCTACCCCTCTTTTTTTGGAAACAGCAAGAAAGAAGTTTTCTGTGTGTGAAAAACTAAATGGATGGATGTTTGCACTGATACAGCTGAAAAATGTCATATTAACAAATAGCTCTTGTCTAAAAATTGTTGAATGAAAAGATTTGCTATTCTGTTCATGAAAAGATCTCTATGTGGGTAAATAATTCTATATAACTGCTCCTAACTGCTGACTGCTCTTACAATGTAACCGGCTCCCAGCAGCAGGGAAGGGCACAAGCTATGAATGGATCTCGTCCTGCCTTGGGCAACTCAGATGAGGGATAGCTTAGAATGTAAGAGTTTTGCTCATGGGGATCTCCAGGCATCTCTTCTCTGGGTGGTCTCCTCTGAGTGTTTCGAACGAGGCTTTGCTTTCAGGAAGACTGCCATCATTTTCTTAGACTCAAAATGTCACTGCTGCTCTCTTCTGCAGGAGAGGGCTGGCATGCCATGTCCTGGGACTGTGGTTACCATACCCCAGGGCCACACAGACCTGGCCTCCCTCCTGGCCTCCTCCGAGTGCCTCGCTCTGCCACCATTGCATTTAGTGTTGGTTTTTGTTTGTTTATCTGCTTTCCCAAAAGAATAGCCCCAAAACAAGCCAGGCAAGGAGCAAATACTGAGACGGTTTTCCAGCTCCTGTAAGAGGGAATGATTTGAGCACATTACAGAGGGAAGCTTGAGAGCATCTGTGGAGGTTGTGGGACCTGCTGGGGAAATGCCACAGGAGTTTTGCAGTGGGGTGACCTACACTTGGCCTGCACCCACCCCTGGGTGTAGGCTGTGCACCACAGAGGGAATTGCCCCCTCTCCCACACCTAGGCTCCACCATCTCGGTCCTAGCTTGGTGCTCACGTGCATGTGGGGTGAGCGGCTGGGGGTCTGGAGCTGCCCCCGACCGAGAACGTAGATGCTTCTTTCCCAGCTATCAGCAGCATGCACAACTCTGGTCTATCAACCCCAACAGCTCCAGCATTTGGATCCGAGGCCTGTGTCAGCCTAGGGGCCAGCTATGGTGTCTGGGCTTCCCTGAGCAGCACGGTGACCACAGCCCCCCTCTTGCAGCAGCTGCGCAGGGGGCTGGAGCCACCTGTGCCCAGTTTGCCCATAGTGCACATGGGCTGCACGCGGATTTTGCTGATGCCTTGTGCCCTGCTGCCTTTCCCCCTGAGCACCAAGAGCCCCCTCCGTTCAGAGGAAGGGGGTTGCATCCGTCAGACCAAAGCGGGAGCAGAAACATTCCCTTTTCCCGGTTCCCCTCTTTCCCTCCTGGTCTGCAGGAAATTTCTCAGTTTGCAGGTTCAAGGGGAGGTTGAAGAAGTTGATGGAAAAGATTTATTAAACAGAGAAAATCCACATCCAGTTCAGGAAGTCCCTGAGCTGCGAAAGGCTGAGGCTGGGGGAGATCCTGGGGGAAGTATCACCTCCTGTCCCAATACTTATATCCTTCCCGTGGCATCTGTGCTTGGTTGCTGCTGGGTACCAGGCTAGCTGTCCCTTTTTTCTGGCCCAGGTCAGCCACTCTCGTGCTCACCGTGGCTGCTGCTTGCGGTATCTCCAGCAGCAGAGCTCAGAGCTGAGCTCCTGCAGGGCGGGTGGCAGGGATGAAGGTAGATCATGTTCACCACCAGAGCCAACCAGTCAGTTATTCACCTTCATTTGCACCAAGTTTTTCAGACAAAGGATGACCCTTGTCCACAGCACTTTGCACAGGATGGAGACCATCATTTTTGCTTTGGAGCAGGGATTGGAGGCTTTTGTACATTAACCCATGCGGCTCCAGGGTCAAGCCCCTACTTGTGTGTCTGTGAATATATATATAAGTATGCTTACGCTTGTGTGTTTGTGTGTGTGGCATATAATAGCTCAAAACTGATTTCTCCCAAGCTCATTTACTGAACATTTTTAAGCAGTGAATGAGTTACGGAAAAGCTGGGACAATTGGTGAATAGGTTAAAAAAGAAGAACATTTTTTTTTTTTTTGTGCAGCTCCAGAAGTGAAGCACAGTTAAAAGCACAGAACAAAAACCACCAAAAGACCAAGAGCAACAATAGAGTGTTTTCCTTCCTGTATGTTTGTTCCAGTTCTTGCTGGCCATGCAAAAAAAAAGCCAAAATAAAATCTGGCACACAGGTCATTATGTTCTTTGGGAATCAGAAATAGACTGAGTAGGCTTGGTAGGCAAACACACATTTCACAAGCTCCTTCTCGTCACAAAGCCAGTATTTGTTCAGGAGAGAATTCTTCCTTTGGGTAATTAATATTTTTTTCCTATTTATTGCTCACTGGATGGAAGTTTTGGAATGTGTAAGGAAGGGGGGAAACCTGGCAGTGTTCCTCTCAGTTATTACATTGCTGTTGAGGCCTCCAACAAAAATCACAGCACTGAGTGTACATTCCTTTCGTAAGCAAAATGGACCATCAGGCGATGGAATGGCTTCAAAGGAATGTGTGCATCATGCCTTTGACATTTTTCTACAGCTCGAGCAGGAGGGGGAAAAAAAAAAGAGCTATGGATAAGCACTTTCCTTAGGTTGTACATTTGTTCTTGCCTGTCCACTGTGAAGGAAGATTTCCACTTGGCACCTGAGAGGCTGGAGCTTCAGCTATTCTTCTTCCAAGCCACACGTTCGAGAAAAGCCAGAGAGTTTACATTAGAGAGGAACAGGAGGTGAAGGAAATTGTAAACTCGAGTGAGATGTTATAGGGCAAGTTAGATGCTGGTGGGTAGACTAACAAAAGTGGAATGTTATTGCTAAAATCTGGCTCCTTCCAAAAAACCCGTAACATTGTCAAAGCCTTGAGTTTCGTCTGCTAGTTTCAGACATTCCAACATATGCTTCTTATTTTGTTTTTAATACTTACAGTCCATCCAGAGACAATTCATGGCAACTGTGGCTATTGTAACACTATATAAAACACAGAGTTTGATGACAACTGATATGAAGTGTGATTGGAAAAAATAATGCCCCCTGGTAATGATAATATTTCCTGCTCAGATTGGTCTCACGATAATAGGCCTGCTCCAGTGGTGTTTTCAGAGTTATATACAGGACTCTGGTATTACATTACAGCTGCTGCCTAGTTATACATCCGTGTGAATAGGAGGGAATAAATGCACATGCAAAAACACCAGAATGTCTGAAAACAGGGGCCAAACAGCGATAAATTCCTGTTTGACTCCTCGGGGGGTGGATGAAGCATTGTCCGCTTGGACCAGACCGACCAGGGAAGCCTCTTGCCTTGTTTCAATGAGAAAAGAGCTGCAGCCTCTGGAGCGTGCCCCCAGGCACGCCGGGCTCTGCAGCCCCCTGCCCTGCCCCGGCAGCCAGCCTTGGCCAGCTCCTCCTTGGGAGCTTGGCAGCCTGGCTCCGGAGGTCAGAAATAGCCCGGAGCAGGAAGCTTTGCTTTCAAAGGGGAGGGTGGATGTGGATGAGAAGCAGAGCTGCTCTGGATGGAGGCGGGAGAGGGGGGCCAAAAACCTGCCCGATGGATGGGGTTGTGGATGGTTTGCTTCATCCTGTTCCAAGAGGAAACACATTTGAATCCTTTGTTGTAGCTCCGCAAGCAGTCCGGCTCGCTGGCTTGGGGGTTTATTCTCGCAGAGGAGCAGAGTCATCGCTGGCTGGGGATACCAGCACTAACACAAGCCTGTTTATCTTGGGTTTCCCCATCCCATCCTTCTCACTCCACGGCACTTAATTACAGCAGTGCCAGCGGAGCTAGGGACAGGCTCTGGTTTCTGCGCTGTGGCTTTTCGCATTTAAAACCTCGTTCTTTCCAAAGGGTTCCAGGTTTCAGAGGTTGGCAGGTGTAAGGACAGGAAGATGTGGGACCGGTTTCCTTGGCCAGAAGTGCGCGAATGTCTACATCGGTGAAAAACGTGCCCAAGAGGCCGGCACGGCAGGGCTGGGACACTACGAGGATCCTGGTTTTATCCACTGGCTTTCCGTGACCTGCAGCAAATTCCTTCCCAGATTAAAGTTCTAAATCAATGGACGTCAGATAAGGGCACCACCCCACTATTTCTGTGTCTGAATCCAGCCCTGCGTGGCAGTGAGGTCTGCTGTAAGGCTGCAGGCTCGCTGCAGCTGCAGGTTGGACATCAAAGCCCAATGCGTGGCTTGTGCAAGCCTTGGGCAGTGTGAAGTGTTCAAAGCTGATTCCGGCTGTTGAAGGTGACCACAACAGCCCTCAGGAGACAACTGCAGCTGGAAAAGTTCTCCAGAAGAGATGTGAGCAGAGGAGAAATTCCTGAAGGAGGGGAAAAAAAAAGAGTCAAAGGGACTTTTCTCTAAGAACCTGGGGGAGGTGTTTCGGCTCTTTCAACCTCATTTCTGCCCCACACAGCGAAACTGGGAGCAAATAAGGGTAAAATGCCCTGTTTTTGAGGCTGGTGGGAATCTAGGACCTATGAAACTGGGCTATAGGACTTCACCTCCAGAAAGCAGGGATGCCTGAAAGACCCCCGTGCCAGGGATATGTGCTACCAACAAGAAGGAATGAGATGATGCTGGTACATGCAGAGTTCCACAGAAATTCAGAGCCCTTGGACTCGATGGCACGAGACTGCATATCTGGCAGCTATCTAAGCAGGGGGACCTAAGACAAAGTCGGCAAACAAGGTCTGATCTTGCTCAGAAAGGGAGGGAACTGAGTCACCCAGATATGCACTAACATCAAGGGGAAACTTCAAAGAGGCCAAGAAATTCAGGATCAAGGACTCCAAGGAAATATCTTCAAAGGCTGAGCAATCTGACCCTGGGGCTGGGAAGAGTGCTAGTGTCCACCCTCTCCAGCGCGACAGCGGAAGGGGAAATTATGCAACTCTCAAAAATCTGCAAACATGAGCAAAGACACGTGGAAACTGGGTATCGTTCAAGACAACTGGCATCGCGCCTTGGGAGTGGAACCAGCTGAGATCCCCACCGTTCTCATAAAGGAGCGGACAGGACTTTTTCTTGCCAAATCCCAATGGCCTGGTGTAAGCCTTCGGCTCTGCATCACAGATATTGGTAGTGAAATTTCCAACTGGGTTTTTGTTCTTCCCAAACTGTCTTTCGCAACCGCTTCCCCGTTCTGCGAATTGTGTTGAGCTGCTGCTGCAGAAGGACCTTCAGTTCCCATCTCAGCAATGACGTGTAGGAACAGCGAGCGTGGGGGGCACTGAGGGGGGTGACTTACACATGGGATCTTCCTAGGTTATTTCATGTCCCTCTCCAGAGCAGCATGTTGTGGAGTCGATTACCACACTATGTCTGTCTTTGGTTTTGTCTTCAGAGGTTTCCTTCAGCCTGAAGTGAAAGATGTGTAACGTGAAGAGATGTAGTTTGCTTTAGGTTTGTTGGCCAATGTCATGGAAGCTCATTTCCCTGTCAAGGACCCCAATCCTGTTGCAAGCCATGGCATTTTGACAGGCTTTGGGGACAGTCCTACAGCTACCTGACCTGCCCCAGTGGACACATGCACAGTGCTAGCAAAATAATCAGGAGGAAGCCTCTGGAGGAGGTGGCTCTGTAGCTGCATGCCCAAGCAGGGTGCAAGGGCAGATTTGCCTGGCACCAAAGGCAAAGAGGAGATTTGCCACTAGGAGGGACGCCCAGTCCCAGGACAAGAGGGAACAGCCTGCAGAAAGGCAAAGCACAACCAGCTGTGTTCCTGTAGTCAGCATGCGGGTCTGAGCCTGACCCCTCCAGCTCAGAGAGAGCAGAAAGAGGGGCTTGGATCCCCCAGCATCAGTGACAGCCAGCCATGGTGTGATTTGAGCATGTTCAGGGCTGAATGCTGATGGAAAACCCCCAGGGCAGGTTTTATCTGCACCAAAGCTCCAGACTTTGCACTGCGAAGGCACAGCACTGGATGATGGGTGATAGGAAAAACAGCTCAGGGTATGGAGATGCTGGGGCCAGGCATGCCATGCACCCAAACACTGCAGAAGAGGAGTGCAAAACACAGGGTTAGCACAGATTTGCACGCTGGGCAAGGAGCACACACCTCCCACTAATGCTGCCCACCACACCATGCAACACATCCCTCCGTGCAGCCTCGATGCCGCAGCTCCATCCCTGGGGTAGCAAGGCTGGCTTCATCCAGCTGGCACAGGGAGCCACAGAATTGGCTGAGAAACGGGCTAGCAACCGCCGCGCGAGCTCTCCAGGGGCTGCTGCTTGCCAGGCCCTGCTACAGCCCGCACTGTCTTGCCCTGGCTGCCCTGCTCCCCTAGATGGCTAGCACAGGTAGGCACCTTGCCCAGATCAACCCTTCCCTGGGCCGGGCAGACACCAGCACCCAGCTGTGTGGGTTAGCTGTCTGCCCGCGATAAAAATCACAGAAAAGAGCCAGCTTTTTGGTAATGGCTGTGATTTTTTTTTTTCCTTTTGTGTCTACCACCCCCTCCTGAGAGCTGCTTTGAGGGGAAAAAAAATTCCTAATTATAGGGCACAGTGAGGATGTTCACCCAGCAGCAAGCAGAAAATATTCCCATGGCCCTGGAACCAAGCAACACCTAGAGGCCAGATTATGATTTTAGTTATATTGGCAGAAACTTGGAAGAAATCCACTCGGATAACTTGGATTTGCCATGATGTAAGTGAGATCACAGACCCCTGCATTGCTGCTCTCAGCTTGCCGGGCACTGCCTGCACCCTTGCTCTGATTCTCAGGTGCAAGTTCGGCTTTCTGGATGTGAATGCAGCCAGTTATTGCCAGCCAGGAAACCAGCTCGTTTGCCATCAGCAGCAACAGGCTGCCAACATTGTGACTCGGCTTTTAGCTAATATGTGATTTTTTTTTTTTCGCTTGGTGGTAAAGAGACCTGATTATTCAGTGTGTGATTTTGGGGTGTTCCAGGCACAGACCTCACTCTGTGTCCATTTCTCAGTCTGATTTCTATTTGGGACAAAGTACAAGAAGCATGAGTGAGCTCGGTCTCTTGTTTTCCCTTGGCCAGAAGATCCAAGCAGGAGGCATGTACACAGCAGGGCTCTGAAACAACTGCTTGCCAGCAAGCATGGGCTGGCTTCTCCAACCATGCATTGGGCAGGTTCAAAAAGTTCAAAGGAGACTCATCCCTGAGTGCTGGAGAGATGCAGGGAACCTGACACCTGTCTTGAGTCAAGCTTATGGCCCTGCCCCAGGACAAAGTGGAATGTCCTAAAATTGATTAAGACCAGGGCTGAAGTTGGTTGGTGCAACCATGGGGACCATTTAGACATCCTGCCAGCAGCACGGTGTAGGAGCAGAAAGACTAGCCTGACAGAAGAAGGAGGAGCAGTCCAGGTAGTGGGTTGGGTGTGAAGACTGAGCATGACATCTCATGTCCCTGCTACTCAGGTAGTTCCTAAGTAGGTTGCTTCAGCTCCCAGCATCTCAACTGGGAACACCTGCAGAAAGAAGGCTACTAGATGCATTCAGGATAATGTGCATAGTGTGAGGCCATGGGAGCTGGGTTTTCTCTACCACCAATACCTAAAAAACTCATTGCAGAAAGACCCTTACCAACTCTGAAGCCCTTGGCTAAAGGCTTGTCTCTCTCCAGGCCTCATACAATCTCCTTTCTTGCCCTGGCAGAGGAGACTGAAGCTGCTTTCAGCTGTGGCTACCTTTCCACCCCCAGGGCCTTGCATCTGGGGGGGTGCCAAGCAGAAGCCATCATCAGCCCCATCTGGAGGGAGCCTCCACTTTGCGGGAACTTTGCAGCAGTGCCGTCACTTCTCACCAAACAGCTGGGCTTGCAAGCCAGCGCAACTGTCTCCATCTTAATCCCTTTCCCTTCAGGTGGGTTGGGAGCAGAAAGGAGGAAAACGGGCTTTGAAAAAAGAAGAAGGAGAGCCCCTGGATTCAGTAGGCTACAGAGGAAACAAGAGAAGGTGGTAATGCTATTGTTTAGATGTGATGATGCTTATTTGCCTCTAGAAACCATGGCAAAACCATGAAGAGAATTATGCCCATGACATGAAGATGAAGAAACAAGCAGATTGAGACAGGGAATACACCCTGCACCCTGAAGCACATTTCATGCAAAAAGACTGTTCCTCTGAGGAAACAGCTAATTCAGTACCTTTTCAATGCACTAAATAGGATGCTTCTAGGTTGGGCAGTGCCTGCCTGTTTTACCGTCAGTCACATCCCACCCATGCAACACGAAATCCAGCAAAGATTAGCAGCACAAAATGGGAATGTGTCCATTGGTGGGGGGCCTGAAACAAAATAGTTTTGCCCAACTTTACATGGATTGTTCGTCTCTGAAACTGTTATGCAATTCCGAACATTGTGTTTATCTATATATAGCTTATTATTAATTTATCCTTTGGGATTGCATCCTACCAGGACAAAGTATATTTATAAAAGAGTTATGTAGCTGTACTGAGGCACGGTGTGCCAATGTCAAGTGAAAATATGTTGCAGCAGTGATTTAAATGACAAGGCTCTGTGCTGATGATTTGGCCCGATGTGTTCACAGCAGAGGCTGTAGAAATCTCATACACAGATTTCCATGTGAAACCTATAACTTCTGGTGGAGGATTTCCATTCCTTCTCATGAGCTCCTCTGGGCCAAGCGCACTGTAAATTAAGTTGCTTTATTTAAGGACTTGAACCAAAACCCTGGAGCCAAACACCTTCTGTCTTCATTCATATTTGAATTTGTGGCTTGGGCCCATCTCCAACTGTATTGTAAAGTGTCTTTATTTTCCTCTGTTAAGGTGTAGACAGAGCCAGCAGTCAGGAGACGATGTCCAATGCGTTGTGTCTCATGTTCACGTTCAACAGGTCCTTTCAGGTCCACATACCCGTGTGCAGAAGTGGGTTATTTAGAGGAGTAAGAGTGGGATACAGCACTGATGCCCTGTGTTTTCTAAAGGAATATCGTACACGATTTGTTGTGTGTGCCTTGTTGGCTCGCAGGGTAGGAGAAGGAAACCAGATCCCCAAGGGCTGAAGGAGACCCTGGGAAGATCTGCCCTAAGCCCCATCAGGTGGTGGGAAGGCTGGAGTGGGGAGCCACCGCCATTGCTGCCTGTACCCACAGTCCATGGCATTCGTGACTAGCAAGGCAGCACGAAACACGGAGAACAAAGAAAAGATCTGCCCAAAGATACCAAAACCACTCGGCTCTGCTGCTTTGCAAACTGAAGCGCAGCAGACGTGTGGGTGTGAGGAGAGGGCATGGGTCCCCCCCCCTACTTTGGATCCAGCCATTTTGCTACCCAAAAAGCACACACCAGCACTGGTGATCTGGATCGAGGGGATTGCATCCATCTCAGTGCAGGGTTTCAAGCATTCATGCCATTTCCACCGTTTCCACAGTGTTTTCTTGTGCAGCTGCTGAGAGTAGGCAGGTCAGCCTGTTCGCACGTGGAAATAACCCCTGGCTAGCAGGAAGACAAGCAAACGGGGTGAGGTGTGACTTAAAAACACTGTCAGGTCAAGCAGGGCACAGCTTGGCTTCCCCTGAATCTGATTTGGGCTGCAAGGCAGGAACCAGATAACAAGGGAATTTTGTGCTTTTTTCCAGTGAAGGTGCCTGGACACAAAAGGGCGGAGAGTCACACGCCAGTGGTGGTTAGAAAAAAGTAAAATGCATAAATCCTTACCTGTCTGGAGAGACCTCAGCTCAAGGGTATTGATGCTCTTGCAAATAATAAATCCTTCCTCCTTATTTTGTAGTATCTATGAGGAAAATTGAGGGCAGCGTGGTTAAAGACATAGCTTATGGACTCCCAGAAAAGCCAGTATCAGAACTAGGAGCTCTAACCCCAAAAAGTGTTCTCTAAAAGAAGGGTGTAGGTGGAGAAAGCATGGAGGATACCACTGATACACCAGTTTTGGCCATAGCCTCATGAGTGCTTCTGCCCCGCAGATGGGCTTTCCCTCTGTTCCACATGTGCCTCTGGGAAAAACCCACAGCATTGAAAAAAGGATTGTTATTTCTCTGTCTGGGTCCCGAAATGAGGCTGAGCAGCTCAGCTGGCAGCTGATCTTTAAAAAATAACAACCTTTTGCCCCTTCATCGTGTCCTTTTGCAGGTTTCCTTGTAGGCTTCTCTGAGCGAAGAGGCAGGCTGGTTTCACATGCCTTGCAGAGAGGAAGGAGAAAATGGAAATAATTTGTGCTCCAGTATCTGTGTCCCTCCAGTAAGAAGCCGAAGCCCTCTGAAATGTGCTGGGATGCAGGAACACAGATCCTTGGACGATCACACACCAGCTATATAGGAACTTTTCCTTATTTCAGTTGCTCTGGCTTTTGAGGACACCAAACACAGTTGTTTTTAGGGCACAGAGGGGTTTAGGTCAAGCAGGAGGATTTAAGCTGGAGCAGGAATAATATCTGAGTTTGTTGAATTGGTTTGTGAAGGGCACATCACCTTGCATCTCTGCATCTTCCCGTTACACAGAAAATCCAAGAGGTTCGAAGAGAGAGGCTGGGCCTTTGAGGAAGAAAAGAGGGGGAAAAAGAGCATTAGATGGGATATTACCCACTGACTGCTATTTCATTTCTTGGGAGAAATTTACAATGTGATCGTTAAATCCTCAAGAGACAAACCTGAACGGTGTTTTCTTCCTTCTGGGCAAGAATCTTGGAACTCTTAAAAAGACATCATATTTCACAGCTCAGCAATCCAGCAGCATTTAAAGAACTGGAGAGAGAAGAGGAATTTTTAAAAGAGCAGTGTTTTTTTTTTTTTTTCTTTTCTTTTCTTTTTTTAAAGACTCTATGCTGTCAGAATTCTTTTCAGGAAAAATAAATAAATTGTAACATCTGGTAATTAATAGCTTATGAGCTGAAGAATAGTTGTCTACAGAGGCAGTTCACAAGAGCGCAGTGTTTGCCTTGCCCCTTATCTCTGAAGATCACTGCTCTCTCATGAAAGAAAAAGCTCTCCGGATATGGCATTTAACTGCATTTCTGCTGTTGCGCTTTAGGAAGAAAACCAGCAGGATCAATATAGAAATTGTCACAATACTCAGGTTTTCTGTCTCAGTTTTATCTCCAGCCAGGACTGGTATAGCTTCACAGCTGCATCAAGCTCTGCCACCCCACCTTGGTGCAACCAAGGGGTCGCAGCAACTTCTCACTTGGATGGTGCCCCATCTTGGTGGCACCTGAGCCTCTCAGATACTAACAGCATTTGTCTTCAGAAGGTGTTCCTGGGGCAGGGAATGATTTTTTTTTGACCTTGTTTTATGGGGGAGAACTGCAGAGGGATGAAGTGACTTGCAGAAGGTCACAGGCAAAATGGGTGTCTACCAACATACTCGAAACTGTAACCACAAAACTTTCCACTTTACCCTGATAATGCTGCTGAGGAACAGAACTAAAACACAAAAGCCTGGTATAATACTTCAGTACAGATGTCACCCACACCACTACAGTTTTAAAGATGGCATGAAAATGTCCAGATCAAATTAAATTTATGGGCCTTCAAGAGTTGCAAAGCAGAACCTTCAAATTTCTGAAATGTCTAGATCCGTTTTTATCTCCATTTCTGACAGGTAGCAACCACAGCTCCTTAATACAAGAAAGACCTTTCCCTTGTTTTTCTCAGAACAACCCCATACTACTCCTTAGAAGACTGGGCCTCTCTGGAGAAGACACTATGAGAGGAGGACATAGGATGGCCAGGACATCCAACACCAGTGGCCACAGCACTCAGCTCCACAAAAACTGGCAGTCTTGCCATTTGTGAGGAAAAGCTTGCCTGGTAGCTGTCACACATCTTTAGATAACGGGGCTCCCTTTCTTGCATTTCTGTGGACTTCCTGTATGATAGCTGGCAAATCTGTAGATCCCTGTTGCTTAAAGATATTTAAGTGCTTAAATCCACTTGAAATCCACACCCATCCCCACATTGCTAACAGACAGCACCATAGTCCAGATGCAGTGAGGATCCACACACATGAGGATGGTGAAGCATTAGGTACTGTGCAAATAAGGGTAATGGTTTTCATCCTTTAGCCCCTCATGATTTTGAGGTAGGAAAAAAAGAAAAAAGAAGAGTCCTAAAGAGTCTGAAGCTTACACCAAATTGCAAACCACCGGGTTTTGCAAAAGTATTTGTGGCACTTGGATAGCCAAAAGGGTACTTTTCATCTGGCGTGGGAGAAGATTATACAAAAGGTGAACACCCTTCTCACACAGCACAGCCATATGTAGGTACTTGGACAAGATGTGGCTGGATGTAACTATTTAAATCCAACTTGCTCCCCATGCAAACGTCTCTCCCACTCCTCCCCTGAGCTGCTCTGTGATGGACCTGCTGCAAACAGAGGGAATGGGCACCTCATGGCTTCCGCACTTGCTGCTGGCTTGTTCACCCTTGCAGCATGGGCTTCTGGCCATTTCTGCAAGGCAATTTCCTTTTGGTGATACTCAACACACTTGGACTTCTCCATTCTGTATGAAAAGTGGGTTGACTTCTTGTGTCATGGAGACAAAGTTAAATTGCTGTGGTCTTCCAGGACGAGGCAAATTATGGAGTGATATCTGCCTAGCTGGGACCAAGCCTGCTCAGGCTGTCTTCTCCCTTCTCTTTGAGCTGCTGGCTGCAGTGGAGTTTAGCTGGGAAGAAATTTATTCCAAGGAGGTGGGAGAGGCAAAGTGGAATTAGTGTTAAATCCACCCAGGGACTGAGTGGTATGCAGACAGCTTGCATTCCTTGCAACCCCATCCTTTACAGTCAGGCTAGCCCATCGGAGCAGCCAGGATGCCATATATTGTCCTATTTAACCTCAAGACAGAAGATCAAAGTGCTACCCTGACACCCCACCTAGAAAATTAAACACAATTTGAAAATAAAGAGCAAATGTGTTTTCTCAGCATGCACTTGCCTCAGTGGCACACACCATGCCCAGGTGGCATCCCGTAATTTTCAAGAAAGGACTGTCTCAGTCCTCAGAAACACAGCCAGGAAACTAATTTCAATTTTTCAGTGATCCTCCATGCTCTGAAGGGCAGCTAACCTCAGGTCAACCTCCGGTTAACACGAAAGAACAGGAAAGAGTGTTCTTCACCTGGACCTTGGCACTGTCAAGTATTTTGAGTGCCTCATGTCGTTTAGGGAGGAAAATGCTATTATCTCACTCTCCACGTCGTGCTCCGGTGACAGCACACTATATTTTGAGTAGCTGGAGTTCAAAGCAGATAGATTTACGTGGCAGAGGGATCTGGACTCTCTGATCAGCCAAAATAACTGGTCAGACTCCCATGGGCTTAACGCCGGAGTCCTCAGGGAAATCAGTGGGAGTTTTCCCTTAGGCTTGCGCTGCGGTGGCTTAAACAAAGCAAGGGAAGGGTTTCTTAGTCAGACACTGAAAGAAAGGAGTCTCCTCTCAGCAATTAAAATATAGAATTTTACTTGAAAGTGATTAATATTTCCAGTGCCTACTTATGGCCAAGCCACGTATCCCCAGCCCTACCATATATGAACTGAAATACACAACACTCTCCGGAGTTACTTCTCAGTTAATAATTTATGTATTCTGGCAACAGATCAATGCAACTAGAAACTAGTTTAGTAACTTACCTTCGGGGTTGTCTATCTATAAACACTGCAGATTCCTAAGTTAAACAGAACCCAATTGTTTTCCCGTGTAATAGAGGCCAGGGCCTGATTTATATAGTTAATTTAAATGGTAATCTTAAAGAGTTGGGAAAAAAACAACCTGTATCATTAAGGCTTATGAAAGAGGGAGAAACTGTTTACTACTGGGTTCAGAAAAATGTGATCTAAATGAAGATAAAATGCAAGTATCAAGACAAAAGTAATAGAATGATACTGGTATGTGTTGTCTGTGCTTATATAAGAGCGCATTAGTCCTGGATGATTTTTCCTGAGGTTACCCTGCACCCACAGAACTCTCTGATGCCGGGATTTGTGTGCAAGTGTGCAACCCAAATTCTTGCCTTTTTAACGCTGGGCTGAGTCCAGTGTCAGAAAGCAAGCAGGGCTTGCCTTGCTGCAGCTAGACGGGGAGTTTAAGCGAAATAAGGGTGTCCAGGCTTGCCCCTTCTCCTTAATCATGTCTGGAGAAGAGAGGGGACAGAAGCCTTTGCAGATGGCTCAGGCACTGAAACATGGCTCTTATTTGAAAGCGCCTTGCAGTGACTAATTAACAGGCATCTGTTACAACTTGTTGAGCCTTATCTTCATTTTCATACGCGCTATTTTGGAATGAAGTTTTATTTAGGCTCGGGCTCCTAAATGTTGCTCAAGAGTCACATTACAGGATTAGCCTTTCTGACAAAGGGGAGGGGATGCTTTGTGGTTAGCAGCGCCGGGCAGGAGTCAGGAGGCTTGTCCCTGTCCTGGCTGCTGCCTCATCACCTGCTCTGAAGCTGCTCACTCGACTCATGCAGCTAAGCCTGCACAGATAGGAAGGCTTAGTTAATGTCTATGGAGCATTCAGAAATCCTTTTTTAAAAGCTGCCGTGTAAATAATGATTTAATAGGTCTCAGATGCCGCTGAATTACCCTTCTGCAAATATCTGCTCCTGCAAACTGAGCTGCACGGTGTCCCCCGCCCCGGCTGCAGACACTCATTCTCAGGGGCAAAGCCTTAAAAGACTTACCTCTGCCCCATCAGGGCTTCACCTTGGCTAAAGTCAAGGCAACCAGGGCAGAGACCTCTAGATGTAAAAACCACAGCCCATTGAAGCTAAAAGCCTCTAGATGGGATAATAAAATATACCCTCTTTGTGGGTCAGCATGGAGGATTACAGATGCTCACCCACATTGTGTAATCTTATCTCCGGGTGTTGTTCCTGTGAATTGTGAATTCTTTGGCTGCATGTGCATGTGTACTATGGGGAACTTCCAGATCCCATGAACTGACTCATCTGAACCCTTCTTTTTTTGCCTTTATCAAAGGAAAAACAAGGAAGGCTCTTCAGAGGCAGATATGTGAAAGTTTAGAGATACTGAAACACACGTAAAGCTTGTCTGCATGGGAAATTACACCACAGCAATGCAAGGTGTGAACACAAAGCCCCTGGATAGGACTAGTAAGCCTTCCTTATATTTTGGGACCGAGTAATGGAAGGGATTGCCCTGATAGAGCATGGGGTGGGAAGAAACTGTAGGCTAAGCTGGATAGCAATACAAGCCGTGTTGGCAAGGGGAAGGCAGAACCCAAGCCTTAGCCTCTCCTGAGAGACCCTATAGATCTGCACATTATCTCTGCCTGTGTGGGCGCGTGAGTTATGAATCATCTGCACAAACACATATATTGGCATCTGAGACACCCTTTCGGTCAATGGAGAGGAACAGGCACTTTGGGGTGCAGTTCCTCTGCTATATTTTAGGCATCTGTTGTAGGAGGAGATGAATTGTGCTCCAGACCTCAGTGGGCTGGTCTTTAATAACTAGTCAAGTGGGGGTGACTAACTTGAATGATGTTGCCTGGATACAGCCATCTAAAGGAAGCATTAGGATATCAGTCCATTTCTCTGGAATCATAGTCACTTCCTTACAGTTCAATTTAAAATGCCTCTGAAGAGAAATCAACTAAAAAGGAAAAAAAAAAAAAAGACTCTAATTCTCTAATTTCAGAGACACTAAAATAAGTGGGAGTGTGAACATATGTGTGTGTCCACATGGGGAACTACTCTGGAGTCTCTGCTGTTCTTTAAATACACAGTGAACATGATGCCAGGTTCACGTCCCCTCCCGCACACGCTCTTCCATACACATAGGCTGCACACTTCTGGTTTATCAGTTTTAATGGAGGCGATTGGAGCGGAGAAGGATGATGATGAGCTCTAGCCTCCTGTAACGGATAACACAAAGCAATCCCACTCCTTTATACTCATTTGTCATGTGGCAGTTGGCCTGGCTGAGGAGTGAAGGCAAGATGCTCTCAGTTGACACCCACTAAACCATACACTGTTTTAAAAAACAACATTAAATTAAATTTAAAAAAAAAATCCAATTCTTTTATAAACAGGATCCCTCAGCTTCTGTATTGGTGTAATAGAGCTGAGTAAGAAGATAGCCCACCAGTGTCTAAACCCTCCAATCTTATTTCATTGGAAGAGATGAAGGAACAGATCCTGCTCTTAGCTACACTGATGTTGATCTGGAGTGACTCCTGGTGAGCTACTATGGACGAAAATTGTGCATGACTACAGTACAATCTGGGCCCTAAGTGTTTCACGATACATCCTGTTAGCGTGAATTACGTGCATGCATTAAAGGAAGCATAAAGTCTTCAGATTTTGAAAATGAGATGAAATTTCAGCTCCTTTGCTGGCTTTCCTGGAGTGGTTTTGAACTGCTCCTCGCAGAGGTGGAAAGTGGATGTTGTAAAGTCACTTGCAACATTTCCCACCACCCCTGCTCTTTTCCAGTGGCGGTCAGCTCGTGTCACCATGTTGTGTGGTTTTCACCTTGCACATCATGAACTGCAG
This sequence comes from Scopus umbretta, assembly GCA_013400535.1. Lineage (NCBI taxonomy): Eukaryota > Metazoa > Chordata > Aves > Pelecaniformes > Scopidae > Scopus > Scopus umbretta. Next base: position 81,080 of record VZTL01052371.1, on the reverse strand, counting down.
TATGACAGGCGTGGCAGCAAATGGCACAGATGTGTGCCGAGGCCAACTTCTCCTTCAGGCCTTTTGGGAGAAATTCTCATTGCTTTTTCCTCAAGAAAAAAAAAAAAGAAAGAAAAGAAAACCAAACCCACTAAATATGTATTATCAAGAAAGTCCCAGGGAGAGAGAATGGCCCTGAAAAGCCCAATACTGTGATGTAGTGAAGGAAAAGGGACATTAGTGGATGCAGACTCAGAGTGAGGGACGACAACTTCATGGTTCAAATTTGCAGAAATCCCCCCACATTAGCTGTGAGTTTAAAAGCTCACGGCTGTGTCCCTAATTTACCACCCACTTCTGACAACAAGACAAGCTGTTTAGGGCTCAGTCTGATAAAGAAACCTCCATATTTCAGTGCTGGCATTGTGGCACCTAATCTTTAGAGACTGGTACTACAGGAGAGATCCTGAAACCCTTGGGAAGCTCTCCCAGAAGTGCAGGTAGCTCTGGCAGAAGGGCCAGAGAGCTGCCAACTTTTTTCTCCCTTGCACCTAATTGTGCTTGACTTCTTTAATGTGCAACATCCCAAGTTCAAAAGGTGGGTGAACAGTGGCTACCCCTGGACCAACCTACCGACCTGCTATTAAGGGACATTTGTGGGATGGGGAGAGTTGATGTTGTCCTCAGGCTGTGGAGCACATCAAATACCTGCTCCCCTGGAAATCCCGAGATTTCCAGCTTTATGCCATGAGAAGATTTAAGACAAAGGGGGTGTTCAGTACCACATTTTGCAGGCAGGCTGATCATGTCTGTGTGGGTGCACGGAGCACTGAGTGGGTAGGAACCCTCTGGGGCATTAGTCAGAGGAATGGCTCATTCTGGATGCTGACAGAGCTTGGCGTGACCTCAGCATGACCTAGGCACCGTGCCACCTCCAGCTGACTGCATCCAGGAGCAAGTTTGGGGCCCCAAAGATATTGCAAATCTAAAAGCGAGGTGCTCACAGCACCTTCAGGCTTGGGTTTCTGCTAAATGGAGTCTTTAGGGTTTCTGTGTTGCACTTAAATGTATGGTTTTTTTACATGGCCCTTAGTCTCTTTGATGTTTAGTTCCCAGTAGTAAAATGGAGATATTAATATTCAGCCCTTTGCATTCATTTTTTTTTTTTCAAACGGGATCCACCTCTGCTCTTTACTGGACCTGCAGTAATAAATGCAATATAATTATATCCAAAATAGGCCTGCAAATTAATCTGTCATGAGCAGCGTAGACTACAGAACTTTGAAAAAACTAATTATTGTTTTATGCAGTAGATTTTCTAAATAATATGACCTAATCAAGCTTCAGAGAAATACCAGGACACAACTCTTTCATGTCCTGCTTGTGATACTGGGAAGCGGTTTGAGTCTTTCTACTCCTGAATCAAATCCCCTTGCAGCTGCCCAGCTGGGTGACCCTGCACAGATCCTAACAGTACTGAGAAAAATCCAGTTAAATGACAATGTTTTGCAGACTCAGAAAATTGAAGCAGCAGGACAGTGGTATTTGTCATTCTTTGGGGGGAAAAAAAAAAAAGATAGAAAGAAAAAAAAAACTGATCTAAAGATAGTGAATTTTAGTCTTTCCCCCTCTTTTTTTTTTTTTTTCCAGAAGATCTGAACACGCAGCAAAGATTATAAGAAGTGGGTTAATCAAATTGTGTGCCAGGATATTGATGTTGCTTTGACTGAGCAGTGTGTCTGTCCTAATTAAAGAAAACTTTTCCAGGGGGTAGAAATGTACTTGAGTCCTTGTATGTTTGTGTTGGTCACTTACCGAACATGGGAAGCTGTGGCTTTGCTTTTTCCTTCAGTGAGGATAAAAATACACGCATCGCACATTTGGTGTTTCGTTTCTCCATCAGTGGGGAGGGTAATTTTTCAGCAGGCAGCCATCCCTTCTTTTTCTTCTTTTTTCTCCCCTTTTCTTTTTATTTGAAATGAGCATTTGATACATTCTGAAGATGCCAGAATGACACCTCTTTTTTTAGAGACCAGAGGATGAGAATGTGCCTTGGGCAGCTGCAGGGTGAGTTTCTCCCCACGTATGCAGCTCCAGCTTTGACATGACCCCCAACAATTTAGCACCTTCTGGAGCCAGATTGAGCACCTCAGGTTCATAATCCACAAGGGTTTCTTGGAATCAGTAGGACTCATAAAAAAGAGGTGTACTGACTGCTGGGTCAGCTATCGACTGTCTGAGCAAACAGATCTCTGTTCACAAGGCCATTCCAACTGCAACATGAGTGTTGGTCCAGATGCAGGAGAGGGAAAGATCTGGCTTCACCCTCGTCATCATCCAGAAACCCTTATCTGGCTCCATCCTTACATCACAGAGAAACCCTTCTAGAAGGCCATGGTCTCCTAGTCTATCATGAGAATAAGTTGGAGGAAAGTCTTTCCCTTCAGAAGATGCTAAAAAAATCCCATAAACTACCCCCAAAACCCAAACTCGAACGAGAGTGTCTTTTCTTCTTTTTGGCCTTTCCTGACTTTATTGCTCCTGAAGATTTGGACGGCATTCTTGTCACAGCGGTCACACCAAACCTGAAGGAGATGGTGGTGAGGCCAACCACTGTGCTTTGCTGGGCCCTTTCTGTCGGAGGGGACATCTGCTAAAGCCAGCTGTGGCAGTGGCTTGTGAGTGATGGAGAGCTGGACTCAGACTGCGATTCAGCTCATTAAAAGCACCCCGGGGGCTGCTATGGTTATTTGCCCCCTGTAGTGCTGGCATTTTTAAGGCCAGGTCAGAACTCATTGCTCCAGGCTCTGTGCTAAGGGCCCTCTCTATACCCTTTGTCAAAGGACATGTATTTAGCCTGTCTCTCATCTTTATCCACCATGTCGAAGGCAGAGACCTGTGTCTGAGCAGACTCCCATCCCTCTGCTTCTCTCCTCTGAACAAATGTGGTCAGCGTGAAACAAAGCCCAAAGCAGCAGCACGTTCCCCTGTGAGCAGACGGAAAGTTTCAAAGGCACAAAGGGTATTTAGGCACTGACTTCAAAGTCAATAAGTTGGATGCTGAAAAAAAATCTCCCCCGTAGCCTTTATGTCATGCCACTTAATAAGTAATTAAAAGCTCAAAAATCATGAGTCTGCTGCTTTCATTACTTCCTAAAGCACACTCGATACATCATCGCTCTGTGAAATGCTTCACATGTACCGCATCCTACTTTAAATATGCCAAACAGTGAAGTGCTTAGCATTACAAAGGCAAAGACATCAAGGAAGCTTTGATAAAATCTGCTGAGCAGACAAACATCTCTTTGGTTGGCACTAGCCAGGCTAGGTTTTTATTCCACAGTGATTAAAAACATTTCCAGTGAAGGCAGCTAGGCTTGTATTTTAGACACAAGACCATTAGGTGACAAAGAGTGAAACCTTTCATTACTGGGATGCTGCCTAAAGGGGATTAACCCATTCGTCGTTCGCAGGATGTTGCTGGTGTAAGGCAAAGTTTTCCCTTTCTGGGAAAGGGAACTGAAAAATCAACGGAAGGCTTTGCTGTGTTGGTGCCGGAGAGGAGATTGGCAAGGTGATACTTGTCTCCCAGTCCCAAAATGATGTATCTGAGATGTGTTTGTAGGGTAGGGCACGGCTCCTCTGAGACAGTGGGGCTGACATCTGTGCTGCTGCAAAAATCTGCCTGTAAAATAGGCAGGGCTTTATTTTTCCCTCTCAGTCTGTTTGTGGTAGAGCACGTCTGGCTGTAAGCTCTGGATAGTACTCAACATGGTGAAGCCCCAACAGTGACAGGGTGTGTTCCCGTGTTATAAATAGACATTTAAGATGAGCTAAATTTACTCGGTGAATCATTTATTTGCTAAAAATGTGGTTTCAGGGTGGCCACAGTTATTTGCCAAATATGATGCATATTCTCAAATGCTTTTGGATTAAATGAAAAAATTTGGAAATGCTGAAGCACTTCATTTCAGCATTTCCAGAAACATACGCATACAGATACAGATATACCTCAAACTCTACTATACTCTTGTGAGTCTGAGGAACCATTCACAAAGTGGAAGAGAAGACAATAACATTTCTCTTCCCAGCTACCTCCACAGCCCAGTGTTTTCAGCATCTGATTGGGAAATCTCATGTCCTAGGAGACATGCTCCCTACTGTGATAATTATGGGGTACTCCGACCTGGGTGCCTCTTGTTTTCTCCAGTTGAAATTACTTCATCTTGTAAGAGTAATTAAATACACACTGGACGAGAGCAAGGGTGACAATAATTTTGTGGTTAGAGCACTCCCCTGGGATGTGGGAAGTCTCCCAGCAGCTGCATCAATGAGTAGTGTTTATACGGAGTGGAAAAACTCCATCAGAAAAGGATGAGAGAGGCTGCGGATTACCCTATAGCCTGCTTGTTGGAGACATAGGAGATAATAACAGTGTAAGGGCTTGAAGCTGGTCTCGCACAGGGCACGTAAGTGTTTTGCTAAGTGGGATGCAGTTGGGTGAGCCCTTTCACATAGGTTACAAAGATGTGGTTATTTGGTTCTTCCACTTCATCCCAGAATAAGCACTTTTTTTAAACCTCAGATAGTCTTTTAGGATGGGGAAAAATCCTTCCCACCTACTTGGAGGTCACTCATTCAATTCCCATTGCTGCCCAGTAGGCCAACTGGTGTGCCTCTACATCTGAGGGTGGTTGCACCAGGGAAGGAAGCAATGATCAGTTTTTATACTGTGGCTGTGATAAGCTCCATTATCAAAACCCAACTTCACCAGCTCTTCCCATTCTTCTAAGGAAGCTGTGGGAAAATGCAGCATACATAAGCCAGTCTGCTGAGAAGCTAGGATTGCATGTCTGTCAAAGCAAACAGAAAAGAATAGTTCAGGTCTCATTTTCTGGATTTGCAGCAGAAAAATGTAAACCAAGGAATCGTCAGTACACTATTGTTCCTTGCAGTGTTGCATGGGGGCTATATTCAGAGTAGGTTTCTGTCTTCCCAGGAGAGGCAGAAAGACAAGTAGTTTTTAAAGAAAGCTGAGAGGGTCAGCAATTTCTTGCCTCCAGGAGATAGGGATGTGAGCAAACTATCAAGTAACATGGAACATGCATATTTTCTAGCACCTGAAAAGTTGAGGTTTCTGCAGAGCAAGCCACCACATACTTGTGGGATTAGGCATGTTAAGGAAAATGTACTCTGCCAACCAGGCTGTATATATAGCATGATGAAGGGCTTGTTCCTCTGCTTTGGCTGGTTGATAGTAGACTCCATTTCATGGGAGAGAAGGGAGGTTCCTTTTTGCCTCCTCGTTTGTCCTTGTGCAAGACTGATAAAAACAGAGAGTGAGCTGAAATCAATGTTATCACCTCACAGAATAAATAGTAAGAGAGCTAAAAAAATAATATGTGGAAATTTTTATGCTTGTGGACTGTTGCTTATGAACAATTAACTGAAGCCAAATGCAAACAGACTCTTTTGGACAGGGTGTGTATTGGTAGAAATATTTAACAGGCCGTTTAAACCTGGCTGGAACTAAAGCTATGCAGAAGCATTCAGGTAGAAGAAAAAATCCTGACTGCAGTGCTCCCATTCACACTGGTTCCGGTGGAGGAGGAAACCTCACAATCATCAAGACAAGTCCATCTCCTATCCTGTCCTCTGCACAGTGAGTTAAGGAGGTCTTGTGGTCCTTCCAGGCCTTATGCTTTTATCACTCTACTCAATGACGTTCAACTTAACAAGGTCTTTGGTCTTTTGTATTTAATGTGTTACACTCAGAGCAAATAGAGGTGCAGGTATTGAAAAAGGGGGACCTGCCTGCACTCCAGGAGGGTGTAATTCAGGCTCACTCAGGGAGAGCACTTGGATCCATGCAGAGCATGTTTAGGCAGGATTTAGTCTTTTGGAGACAGCTCTGAACTGATGGTCTAAAGTACGTCTGGACAGGAGCTAGTGTGTATGGGACAGGTTTTGAGTAATGACCATGTAAATATTTTGGGCTGATACTCTACCAGCCATCACACTGTGCTGACAGGGGAGCTGGTGTGCTGGGCACGCAGGATCTTGTGGACTTTCTCAGTGTGAAGGAAAAGAGAGGAATGGTGAAACCCCTTGAGCTGCTCTGGCAAATCAGCCCCCAAAAGCAGTCCAAATCTGCAGAGATCTCTGTTTCTTCTCCTGCAGGGAATGGATGTGTTTTTAAGTGTTCACTGTGCAATTGTGACCAAATACCACAAGGACATTCTCTTGAAAATGCATTTCATCATCACAAATATGATGTAACGTGACGCTTCCTAACCAAACCGTCCAGAGGCTTGTCTGTTATGAAGTGAAGTTATTCCAGAAGAGTTACTTTACTTTAAGTTCCTGCCTCATCTTAATCCAGATTAATTTTTGCATACAGACAAGCCCTAAGGGCTTTACTCAAGGAGTGCAGCTAGATGAGAACCTTTCTGCTGAACCTTGGATGAAGCCTGAGGTGCTTCTGGCTGCCTCTGCCTTAGCATTTTGGTTCGGAGCAGTAATGCTGTTTCACAGCAGCTCCCTGGCTTGGCCTCCCTCACCCCATTGTAGCCCAGTTTGCAGAACAACTCTGATGCACACAGATTCGATTTTTTTTTTTTTTCCCAGTGGAAATGAAACTAGATGCTCTGCTACCACTCCTCATAGGGATATAAGGTAATTAATTAGTAGCTGGTCCTTCAGCCAGCCTCAGACAGTGTGCAGGGTGGGGATTTTCAGTGTAGGTGACCAGAATAAATCTAACCTGGAGTAACCACTATGAAGTGGACATAGTGTGGATGTTGAGCCCTCAGCACCAGTCTGTTTGATCTACTGATACTCTCCTATTGCTCTCTTGCTAATCTAGATGTAGCAATTGCTCGTTAATCCAGATATGGCCTGTAGGATACATATCGTTGTCATATCTGACTCCTTGCAGCCACACACACAAGGCAAGATGACAACCTCTGCTTTGCAAATGGAGATATGAGGCAGTCTGAGGAGATCAGAAAGTTGTAATCAAGTTAGTGTCTCCTGCGTGTTGCCTTGAGAATGGTGTTTCTTCCCAAGTTAGCCCAAAGTGCCCACAGCCTGCCCTGAAAAAGGAGATGCTTGGCATGTGGGGTTGGTGCAAAGGGGAGATTCAGTGCTTGGTTCTGCTCTGTGCTGTGCCAGCAGTTACTGAGGTGTGGACTTCAGGCTGCCCAAATGGCCAGATGAGAATCCATGAGCTGGAAGCACATCTGGCCCCTCTCTGAAGTCTAAAAGGAAAATCTGGGGGAGACAAAGACTACTTTCAAAGCCTATCCTCCACCTGAATGACAAAGGGTGATGAAGCACCAGTGGTTGCTCTGACACAGACTTTAGGACCTCTGGCAAGTCACCTGTCTCTCTGTGCCTCATTTTCCCCTGATACCAAGGGATGGGATATTAACCTGGCTCATCTGCTGGGGTGATGTCTCTACAAGTAACCTGGTGCCAGGGGACGTTCCTGGGTGGTGGACCTGACAGCACCATCACCAGCATGACCCCCAGCGTTTCTGCCATACAGCAGGCCAGCAGTGTCCCAAACAGCTCCCCAGGACAGTTTGCAGATTAGCACAGGCCAGGGGCCATTCCCAATGCAAAATTTGCATGTGGCTGCCGTGTTTAAGAGCCTAAAAGGGGTTAATGGACACAGGATCTTCTGTGGTTGTGGTCTGAGAGCCCAGAAATGGTCGCAGGTACTTTTAATTTACTAGCCCAAATGTAGCATTATCCAGTAGCACTTGGGCCCCTGGGTCTGTGCTGCTTTGTTAGTATTCAAACAGAATAAGGTCCAGGCTTAACTGGGCACTACCTTAATTTAATAAAAAAGATTCATTTTTTAAACTTGCCCTAAGTAATTTCCCTGTCCTCTCTATAAACACCACCTTGGCTTGGCCTGCCTCTGCAAGCCTCGGTCTTTTCTTCTTTCCATCCTGAGGAGCAGTAAAAATAGGTAATCTTTAATGAAAGGTCAGCTATTTGGGCTAAAAGCCAGGCTGGGAACTCAGGGGGAGGGTGCCGGTGGCTTTCCAGGGCAGCGGTGTGGTTGGAGCGGTGCCTCCATTGTAGCAGCCACAGCTCCCCGGTGGGACCGGGCAGCACCAGCAGCACCAGCCCGTGACGATGCCATCCTGCAGGCAGGAGGGGAAGAAAGTACAAGGAGACGTACTGTACGGTCTCATACTGATTACTACATTTATCATTTTCAATAAACTCCGGGAGCAGCCAGCCCTTGTACCCTGCGTACTCTTACAACTCGTTTCTCTGTGAAATTGGAAACAGGACAAAGTCAATTACGTTATTTTCCAACAACAAACCTCTGTGGGATAGTAACTCAGATACTGGCTGCAGTTCAGAGAACAGCCAGAGTCCCACTTGAAATTTTCTTAACGGTGGCAGCATGGTCACAGCGATGTTTTATTCCACCATAGTAAACACCAGAAGGATTTTTATTTTTGAAATCCCTGTCCAAAAGAGAATAAATCAGTGCAGTGTCTCTGCTGCAGCCCGATGAAAATGAGAAATTAATCTCCACAAGCTCTTTGGGAGAGCTACCTGTTTTTTGTTGTGTTTGGATATTACCTCCTCTGGAGGGGCACAAGCAGAGGGAGGAAAAGTGGTTCAGGATTGGCACCCATACCAGGAGTGTGGAGGGCAGGGGTGGATCAGATAAGCAGACGTCTAAGACCATAAATACCTCCATGTCACTGCAGTGCAAACAGCAGCAAATTCCCCTGGAGAAGCAAAGTGGATGTGTAACTAAAAGCAAGTTGGAGAAAACTGCCCCAATTTGGGTATTCAAGCTTTGAAGCCTCTGAGAAATGAATGGTGCTCAGAAGTTTCCCAACCATGTCTGTTAGTTACTGAAGATATTTATTTTTAACCTAAGGCTGGCTCCCTCCATCATAATACTTAGCAGGGGACTCACATGGTGCAATCGGCTGAAAATCAAAGCCACTTAAATGAAGCCTTGCTCTGTGAGTAGGCTAACCCTGCAGAGATGTCCCTGGTTCACCCCTCATGCTGTGAGGCTTCTGGGTCCAAGCTGGTAAAAATCTGAGCATCTTCTTTGTTGGAATTACAGAGGCCTCAGGGTTTGCAAGCTCAGAGGTAAAACCACAGAAGAAAGAGACTGAGTTAGCATTGGTGAACTCCTGGATCGGTGTGGGGCCATCTCCTCCATGGCTTCCCCCATGGGTAGCTAAGAGGACACATGGTCTCGCCTTCAGGACACTGATCATAAGTCATGATGCTGTACCAACCAGTAACGTTATGATGCCAGACCTCTCCCATCTCACACTGCACAGCAAAACAAACCCCTCCTCTCTCCATCTTCTCACCATGCTTCTCTGGTTGTCTGCCAGCTCTGTCTTGGCTAGGGAGGCCAAGGGGCCAGCTACAAGACCCAGTCCCCAGCTTCAGGCCTGCAACCTGTCCTTCTTTCAGGGTGACATCTGATGTGATGGAGAGGAGGGAGGACAAGAGCTTTGCCATCCAGAGTAGGTTACAGATGCTATTGAGTCCACAGAGAGGGAAGGGAAGTCTTGCACAAACCAGACCTCTAGTGAACACCTTCCATAGCAAAACAAACAATGACATCTTGGCCAAGAACATCCATTTTTTAATAGGTATTATATCTCCAACACATGTATTTCAGGTTTGGGTTGATGGCATTTTCCTCTCTGAAAACTGCTGGTCCTTCCCCAGGAGCAAAGAGCAAATAACTGCCAGTCTTGCTGTTGCAAACAGAGTGGTGTAACTTTTAAGTACATGTTTCCCTTTTTGACTTGGCTTGCTGGAGAGCACAGCAAAGTGAAGAAGCCTATCTTTCTCTGTCTGTGTGTGTGGTGGCAGGGGGACATGGATGGACAGATTGGCTAATGTCATCTTGGACATGTACTAAAGGCTGTTTGTCCCCCACTGACCCAGCCGTAAAAAAGGCCTGGGTCACGCTGAGCCAGGACATCAGTGGCAGGTTTGTCCTTGGTAGAGAAGTTCCCCAGGACATGTCCCCTTTCTCCTCCCGAATGTCCCGTCCTTGTGGTATCTGAGGACTTTGTCCATTTGGCCAAGGTTTCTAGGCATCCCAAAATCCCAGACAAGTAGCCATGGGGTGTGATAACCCTGCAAGACCATGGGCGTGTACTTTGGCACAGAAAACCCCAGCTCCTGTTTGTATGCTGTAGACATGCCATAAGCACATGAGCCCAATGGACCCTCTTGGCTTTTGCAGACCATGACTGACACACCATCTGTCCCAATGCTGTCCAAATTAAAAACACCGCAACATACAAAGAAACCATGCAAGCCAAATAAACAAATGCCTTGAGCTTCACTGAATACCTGGGAAAAGCTACCATTCCTGTCTGATCGTATCTGGAAGGCATGCAAAAAACGTGGCCATGAGCAGCACTCCTAAAAAGAGAGGGAGGGAGGAAAAAAAAGACATGTTTTTTCTTCCCTTCTAGTTCTTGAAAGCAGAGTGATAATCAGTGGAGATAAGCCCTGTCATATGTGTATTATTCTAGAAAAAAAAGGAGAAAAAAAGGCTGAGGTGGCTCTTAAGTGTTCCTGCCTTGCAGTGGGGGCAATCAGACACCCAGGCAGTTTCCATGGCTCAGCACTCATAAATCCTGCCCATGAGTCATCAACTCACAGGCCCCAGCAGCTCAGACCCTGCCTTTTCCACAAAGACATGGGCTCTCTGCCCTGTTTTCACTTCTCCAAACCTCTTGGCGTGAGCCAGCAAGAACCCTACACTATTACCTCCACCAAACATCTCAGGGCAGGTTCACATGTGGACATGTCACATTGACTTGTCCTTCTTCTGGGTGTCTCCACTGAAAGCACCGGAGTTGCAGTTGTGGTCCATTCAGAGATTGGTCTGAAACACAGTTTGGTTTCATTTGTGATGTGTTGTCTGTCCTGAACACAAGAGGTGTTGCGCGTCCCATGAATCAAAATACTCAATTCAGAAGGATCACTTGGGAAACTTTTTTTTTTTTCCCCTATGATATCAGTCATCCTTAGGAACCGAGAAACCAGTGCCCTGGTCATGAGAGCAGGAATTGCAAGTTGAGCCCCCACCCAGAATACAATCTTTGTCCCAAATCAGGCAAATGGGTAAAACAAAACAGCACTCAGAAAGGACAGAGCAAGTTCTTCCAGGCACTTCAGTCCCTGACTAGTTAAGCAGATTATAATGGGCTTTAATTGTTGCTCCCACAAGATGCAACTTTATTTACTGCAGTTGATCAGCTCTCACAGAAGGACTGAATCGTCCCCTTGCGTTCAAAAACCTGACAGCTCTCACCCTCATCTGTGGAAATGTCATTCAGGAGAAACATATCTCCATAGTAAGGCAGGACCAATACAGCCATCAGTAAAGGACTGCTGTGCCAAGGGGAAGCTTAAACCAAGTTCCCAGCCACTGCACTCTCCAGGGATATTGTATCTTCTCAACCAGACATGCTGCATAAGAGATTGGGCCAGGAAGTGAAATAATAAGGCAAATCCATCAAGGGAAAGAGAGCTGTTGTCTGCTCTGACCTGGCACTGACTGTGAACAGGGATCAAGCCTCTTGAAAAAATCATGAGCACTGTTACACCATCCTTCCAGTTGGGAAACTGAGGCACCCTGGTCCAGTTGTCCATTTAGATAGCCCTCAGCAGGTATTTGCAATGATACTGGAGGAACACCTGGACAGGGAGGCATGCTAATGCTGCCTGCATGCAGTAGGAAATGTGCTTTTCTCAGTCACCAGCAGTTCCTTCCCAAAACCTTGCAGTTGGCAAATAGGTCTCTAGCAGATGCTTTGCCACAGCGGTGGCCTCTCTCCTGGCTTAGCCTCTCTGAGCACACCCCCGGCCTTCCTGTTTCACTTTATAACTTCTCTGAAACCAAGCATTCTAAGTTTGCCACTTTCACCAGATTCATCTTGCTACCCTACAGCACATCAGCTTTCTCATAACACAAATCACAGGCTCATTTGTCTAGGCTTAGAGTAACAGGTTCAGGGTTAGAGTTGCAAAGTCTCCAAAAACAGGATTCCTAGTGAAATGCACTGTGACTCCAGACTCTCCTAGCTGCTCCTGCGTATTTGCCAAAAACCTTATAATGTGCATCAGTGTGGGAAGCAGAGATGCAGTTTCCATGAAATGACAGCACTGCCAGGGTCGCTTTTCTCTGTTCCTGTTCCCTGGATATATTCTGCTTCCTATTTTCCCTTCATACTAATACAGCATTGATAGTCCCTGCCTCGGACATCTCCTGCATTTCACCCCCTTCAAGCTCTGATGGCCCAAAACACCTTAAGAAACTTCAAGGCTTAAACTACCTCATATACTACTGATCAGAGAGTATCCATTTTACACTGAGCTTACTAAGCGTGCAGCCTCAGGCACATTCTTATCTTCTGATAGGGCTTACACAACCTTCCTGGTACCTTATCAGCACGAAGAGCAGGAACAAGGTGCTTTGCTCAGACCTGACCTTCAGCCAAGGGTCCTGGGTCACCATCTGCAACCAGAGCAGGACCAAAGCTTTACAGCCTCTGCTGCCAAATGGCATCGGCAGAACAAAACCTTTCCTCCACCATGCTGAGCTGCAAGTGGTTCGGCCCAGGAAGGAAGTGTCCCTTACCGAACACGAGTAAATTGGAGCACCCACACGGAGAGGATGAATGTTTAAAAGGGATTGTAATGCTGCCTTTGGGTGTATGCCAGCCTCACTGGCAAGGAAAGAACCAGCTTCCTGCACCGGCAGGTTTACACCACTCATGGGTTTTGTGCGTCTTCCTCCAAAGCATCTCAATCCTGGAGCGTCTCCTGCTAAGCCCAGAGCCCTAACCTGGCAAGCCCACCTGTGTGACATGGCATGTGTCCCCCCAAAGCATTGCTGTCAACCCTCCCGGGACACCCGGCATGCTAGCATGCCTCTGGCACCATGCTGTTTGCCTGAGGTGTGCTGGTTTTGTTCATGACCCAACACTTTACAACTGCGNCTTCTCCCGTGTGGAGATGAGTTTCCACTTGCCGCACCGCGTTCTTGGAAGAACAGGCAGAATGGAATTAAAAGTTTCAAACTAGCTCAGAGGAGGTGAAAAATGTTGCCTAAAGACAGAAGGAAAAGATTGTCGAATGAGATTTGGAGATGCCCTGGGCAGGTGAGGGATGATTGCATCCGATTCCAATGGTGCATCTGATTCTAGCACTGCCTGGGAAGGTCTCTTTCTCTCCTGAAGCTTGTTTTCATCCCGTCTTCAGTCCATCTGCAGAACTACTCAGGTAGAAATATGCTCTCTCTAGTTTCAGACTCTCTAGAGTTTCTAATAGCTTCTGCTGCTAACTGTGAGATGAGGCAAGGCACACTTTAAATGGCTCCCAATTTTCTCAAGCCAGACAGCTTGTTCGTGAGTCTCTTATGGGCTTCTCTTCTATGACTCAGCCTTATATGAATGACTAGAAATGAACATCAAGCTAAAACTAACAAATTGGGTGCCAAGAATTTTTTTTCCCCAGGATACCATTTTTCCCAGAGTCTCACAAAGGTAATTAAAAGGTGTCAGCTTTTAGAAGGAATATCCTTGACAGTAATATGATATAATTCAGACTTAACAATATGTTCAGTTTGTTCTCTGAACCGTAACACAGTGCTGTAACAATGCAGTGCTATATTCACTGAAGAGTATCCTCAGGAAAGAATGCCCTGAGTTAACAGAAATAGGACAAGAATCTTCACATGATCATTGACAGTTCTGATTAAATTTATTAGACAAATTCAGAATAAGTCTCTGTGCAATACTGGGATTCAGAAGACCCCTGTTCAGCCCCAAGATCAAGACCTTATTACTTCTTGTGACCATAAACCATTTTAGCCATGCTTTGCCTGTCCGAAAAACAAGGGGCTTCTTCCTTCCCTGCTGCAGCTACTTAGGTGGCCATTGCTTTAGCAGAGGATTGTCCTGTTCATATTTCTTGACACAGCACCTCACATACTGAAACCCTATGACTTTCAGGGTCCCTTTAGAAATTTCTTTGATATGAACATGTTGCTCTTTTTGCTATTATTCCACTGAACTGAAGAACTAATCATCTTGTACTTTCTTAACTAGGACACAAATGGAAGAGAGCTCTTTTCCCATGGTACCAGGCACCTGATGAGCAACGCCTCCAAAAACCTTAGAACAAATGAGATACAAAGCAGAATCAGATTCAGTTTCTTCTAGGTCTGCCCTTCACTTGCCTTGGATGCAGCTTTGTGAAACTGAATCTGAGCTTGCAGAGTTCCCTTGGAAGACTGGAGCTGAAGGACCTAAAAAAAATTTTAAGTGGGGTGAGCTTTAAGGTGGGTTTGTTCCTTGTTCTTTTGAACAACTTACTAAAAATACCAAGGCTCCCCTCTATGTGTCTTACAGGTGACCAAATCTGCTCTTTTCTCATGATTTGCACCTGAGCAGTCTCACTGGTGGTGATTATTTGCCCCATCACATTTCATGACAAACTGGATCCTTGGGTTTCTCATCTGACCTCAGCCTGGATTAAAGCTCCAGTGAAGGCCAGGTTGATTGACCTGGGATTATCGGTTTATCCATGTTGTGGGATCAGTGCCAAATTCCCCAGCCAGAACCTGGACAACAAGCCAAACCCTAGGTACATCCACCTTCAGAGATGGCCCAATGTGTCGTTTTAACTTCAAATGAGATTTATGTTTAACGAAAAAGCCTGAGGGAGACCAGTGGATCTAATCAGAGGGTTTGATCCATCCCTAGCTTTCTTGCAGAGGCTCCACTCCAGTATTTTCAGGCAGTTCTCTTCACCAGAGCAGTGCACATCTCCGAGCATCAGTAAGAGCGGGGTCCCAGGAATGCATTTGTGCCACAGAGCAAAAGTTGCTAGGAAACTAAACAAGCAACAAGTTTATCTTCAAAGCCTGGGACCTTGGAAACTGGAATTATCTGTAAGGAATATCGTTCAGTGGGAACCATCGCATTTCATCATTCCTAGCTGAAAACATTCCAGGTTGTGATGAGCCACTGATGTGTGCCCAGGGACTCTGAAGCGATCAGATTTCCAATAGCATCATGGTGGAAAAAATGCTGAGCATAATAATTACTTTTCAAACATGTGAGGAAAAAAACTGAAGCATACTTAAAAGGCTTATTATCTCAGGAACGTTTTAAGCATCAGTGAAACACAGGAAGATGTGTAGTCACATCAGTTATTGGTCAGGTTGGAAGCATAAGGCCATGTCCCACCAGGGAACCAAATGCCAATCATTCCCTCTGAGCTTGTACATAGCTCTCAGTTGAGTTTTCAACTCAAAAAGCAATTGAAAAGATCACCAGCCTGCTGAGCCATCAAAGGTTTAATTAAAATAACACCAGTACCATAATAAGCAAGTAACATTGGTAGGTGACAACCCATTTTGTAGTTCTTAGCTTCTGTCACACTGGTGGCAATTTCATCCAAAGTCATCTCTATGGTGTGAGACGTCCCTATCTCTTGATGGCTGTAGTACAGGAGAGTCTGCGAGCAGAGGTGTCTCAGGTCCCAGAACCAAGGTCATATCATTGCTCAGCTTCATGAGAGCCAAGGACAGTCAAACACACCTTCTCAATTCTGTGGTCAGTGCTCAAAGGGCATCTTTAGACGACTGGTATTTCTGGGGTTTTCCTCTGTCACTCCAGCAATATTGCTATATGAGGCCTGACCTCAAGCTTGGAGTGGTTGGAAAGATTTTCCCATGTGAACGAGGTCCACCTTCAGCCAGACTTCTACATTATGGGCTTGTACCAATATGACTATGTCAGTGACAGAAAACTCAATGTACAACAGCAGCTACCAGCAAAATCTGGAGTTAACCAAAGCTGAAAGCACCCAGCTAATTGCAATACTTGGAAATGTTAAAATTAATTCCTTTGAAGGCTGTGATGATGTCCTAAACAGGGAACTGTGGCTCCAGGTCCAAAATATAATGTCTAGAGGACTGGAGAGGCAGTCTAATAGAGACAACACAGATCTTGGAATTAAGGGACAGACATACACATCAGCCAAAGTACTTAGAAACCTAATTCCTGATTGATTTCCTTGGATTTATGCACCAAACTGTCTTTCAAGATCCAAGGCCCAGTCTTTACAAATCAGCCTTGCCGTAATACACAGGCAGATGTTTATGTGTATTGCTGCTGTGCAATGGAAAGAAGCAGCACTGCAAATATCTGTCATATGCCGTGTTCTGGCAGCCACCAGGGACAATTCTTTTGCTGGAGTGTCAGATGCTTTTTAGGATGGGTGGTTCCAAGTTCTGTTTCTGCAGGCAACATCAGGCTGTGAGTGGTCATGTTGTGCAATGTAATGATGGACCAGATGTTCCTGGATGGCCACAGATTTGTACAAAATTCAAAAGAAAAGGAAGGAGATAGAAAATGCCTGTGTATTGAATGGTTGTTCTTGTGCTTCTCTATAAAAAGTCAGGTTTTCAGGGTATATCTGAGCATCCTTGGCACTTTGAGAGTTTTGCTTGGGCTGATGATGAAGTCCAGGATGTGCAGGCCTGCACCATTTGCCCCATTTGAAGACCAAGACAGTATAAACTCTTGTCTGGTGCCAAACTGCAGCTGTACTGTTATAGCCTAAGAATTAGCAATGGTGCAGGTCCCTTGGGTACCCAATATCTCCCAGACAGGAAACCCCACTTAACCTTCCTCCTTGCACCCACCCTGCAAGTAGAAGCACTTGCAAACATGTAATTGTTGAGATAGAGCATAATTGCTGGACAATGCTCTGTTGCCTCCATATAACAATGATGACAAAGCAGCGACATTTATTTCCCAAGCGGAAGATGCAGATTTGACCCTACGATAACACAATCTTACAGTTACCTCCATGGTGGGTTGGGTCACTGGCTGATGAGCCTGAGTGTGTTTCGTTTGGGCTGTGGGCTGCTGCAGCAGTTGTTTGTTGCTGAGCAGTTTGCATGCCTCTTGGCTTAGAGCACACAGATATGCCCAAGCTGCTGAAATATGATTCGGTCCCTAGCTCCGTCACAAGCCTCCTATTTCCCCTTGTGTATGGCTGGCAGCCTTGCAGGAGGACAGCTGTGCATGGTGGTGCTTGAGCAAACCTGAGGCTGGATGGGGAAAGCTGCACTTTTTACTCAAGCCAACAGGTCAAGAAACTTCATTATCCACCTTTTGCAATCTGAGTTTGGTCAATTGTGCTTTTGCATCATCTCCACCTAGGACAGAGAGGACAATATATGTCCATTTGGGATGCAGGGGAGAATCACCATTCTTGCTTTGACATTTTTTGGCAGTATCAGAAGAAGAAGCAAGCATGGATTAGCCAGCGGGAAAGAACCATCAGTTGGCTCCTAAGTCTGAATAGATATTCCCTGGGTAAGCATCTGTGCCAGTGCAAGACAATTGCCTTCCTCCCTTCCCTGGTGTTACCATTCCCTCCCCAAGGTCACCCAGTAGATGGGTCTGCTAAGCACTCATCTGCTTCATGCAAAACTTCCCAGCTGTGACAAATGCCTTGTTTTGTCTGAAGCTGCTCAAGGAGGTCACAGGATCCCATCAGCAGATGGAGTGGTGGGGTGGTGAATCCCAGGTGGCAGGCAATGGAGAGGAACTGGGGGAATCACAGCCAGGCCCAGGAAATACCTGCCTACAATGTCCCCAGGGATCGGAGGGAACATACCTGGCTGGGGCGGATAGGCAGTTTGGAAGAAGGTTCCTGTTCTTCAGATAAACGGTTGGCTTAAAGCCAAGGGTGTCAGTAGGCAACTTTCACAAGAACAAGACACGTAACAGAAAGTTCCCAGGGGTTTTCTGTGCTAACTGTTTTCCCCTACTGAAATGGGATAGGTCATATCTTTTAAAGAAAACTGTCCAAAATTTGTTTCCTGAGAACATCCCCCTCCATATTGCCTAATTGCTACACGAAGCTAAAAATAAATGCACTGATTTCCACTGAGATGCCTGTGCACAGGAGACAGGCTGCAGAGTCTTGCTGGGAAGCGTATCCTTTGAAGACTTCTCCACATCGATGCAAAACAGAGAACATGCAGATAAAACCTGTTGACTGACAAAGCAAACCCTCCCCTGGCTGACTGTTTCCTATATCCAAAACATGACTTCTTCATGCTTAGTCAGTCTATTCTCCTTTGTAAGACATGCCAGGATTCCCTTTACTGCCTCTCTGCGGCTGCTTCTGTGCTTCTCAGCCAAGACCTGAAAGCCAACTGCTCAGCTTGGGACGATGGTTTTTGCTTTGAACACAGTGTGTTACATGGACTTACCTCTCCAAACTGCCCTGTGCACTTTCTCCAAACCCCTGCACTTGTGGGCTTGATGGGACTTGAATTGTTCAAAAGGCCACAGGAATTGCAAGGAGGGATCGAAGCGTGTGGACCCAAAGCAGGCTGCGGGCTTCTGGCTCCTCAGCCCCCAGGAGATGTTGTTTTTAAAAGCTCAGTCAATGAGACTGTACCAGAGGGCCATAGGGAGAGGAGAAAAATCCCCTCTGCCCTTGCAGATATGAACAACTGTTGTCTAGGCAGTTCAGTGCTGAATTTGATTTTTTTTTTTTTAAGGAGAGTCTGAAAGGGAGCAAGATCTCTTGCTCCTTGCACAGATCTATAGTTTTGCAGGAACACCAGGTCCTCGGTACCGATCAGGAGGTAACCAAACTGCATCTTTGAATGCCTAAATAATTCATAATTTGCTGAGGCTGAATATAAAATGGGTTATTTGGGCTCTGGAGCTTGATTACTGAATGGTTGAATGGTAGGGATTCCAAGAAGAGTTTCCTGCAGCTCCTATTCATATCTGCTAGCCCTGTGCAGACATCTCAGATGCCCTCAGGCATCTCAGACAGTGCCAGATGTCTGCCTTTGAGCAGCAGAATTTGCACCCTGGATCTCCAATGGAAGCTCAGACATGTAGCTTGCAGGTAGACATCCACATGCATTTGGGTATTTTCATCCCTGTTATACTCCACAGGAAACAACCTGTTCTCCTTTTATGGGCTGTGTCAAAATGCAGGCAAAGGAAGGAAAGGGAAGCCCCTGGCAACCAGAAGACCTTCCTGATCTCAGATGACTCATGGACGGCTATCTGATTTTATCCTGAATGAGAAACTAATTCCAGTGAAGTTAGTAGAAAGTTTGCATGAGGGTTAAAAGGAAGGATTTCAGCTTCCCAAGAAAACCCACTCACTAAAGC
The DNA here is from genome assembly GCA_013400535.1 of Scopus umbretta. Lineage (NCBI taxonomy): Eukaryota > Metazoa > Chordata > Aves > Pelecaniformes > Scopidae > Scopus > Scopus umbretta. Next base: position 61,848 of record VZTL01052371.1, on the reverse strand, counting down.
TCCATAGAAATTCAAATACCAGATTGATAAGGTCAGGAAAAAGCAATCTTGGCTGCTTATCCAAAGGCTAATCACTGATCTTTTGTGCTGGTTGTGTGTAGTATCTGCATCTTGATAAAAAATAATCCTGTCATCAGCTTCTTCTTCGAGAGGGTGAAAGGAGGAGTTAGCAAGAAATCTGGTACCCTTCTCCCAGCAAGGGAATCTTGCAAAGTGCTGGCATGTCTTACCGAGCATCATGGATTTTCATTGAATTCAAGATATTTTAGATCAAGGGGAAAATTTGGAGGAAGGAGAATGCATTGGGCTGAAAGATGATGAGAGTCCCAGGAATTGTGACAGTGAGGTGTGACCTCATTTTTACTGGAAGGATAACCGGGAAAAAAGATGCCACACCAAACTCTGCAGTGTCTTACACTGCTCAATTTTTTAAAATAAAAGGCAGAATTCCCTTGTTTGGATGGTCTGCCTGTCTGTTGCTATTTTCCAGAAAACAGGGCTAAGGTGCACATTTTTCCTTCTGGCTCAGCCCTGCGCCCGGCTCTTTACATTCAGGGATTTTCTGGGAAATGCAGAATCTGACTCAGACCACGAATTGTCAGGTCCAAAGCCATTTCACATGACTTCCGCTGACTCCGGAAAACTTTGTACAGCCTGGCTGACATTCATACCAATGAACATTAGGCCAGTGAAAATAAGTTGCTTAAATCTGAACTAGTCTCCTTCGTGTTCCCTTTATAGCCTATGGAGAGGAGTCAGACGCTGCTGGAGAGCGGTTCCTCTGACCTATTTTAGGATGAGATGAGTCAGCCTCTGGAAGAACCTGTTTTTCCCCATGGACCGTAAGGGGAGTCCAAGATGGCTAGCTCAGACTTGTGTGCCTGACTTTGAGACGAATCCTACTCCACCTGTCTGTTTTTGCGGAGCTCTGCGGTACCGATTATCGCTGCCAGTGCTGCGTGGATTGAGTTCTTGCAAGAACAGATATGTCCCTCCATTGCCACAGCATTGCAACCAGACATCACATACCGGGGTCTGTCTGATAACTATTCTGATCACAGTGCTAGTGGCTGCCAGGGTCAGGCTGGTCTTCCAATATAGCTAAAACTGTCACATTTTGTGCGAACAGAGTTATAAATGGGATCTCGAAAGCATTTCTGTTACAGCAGAAATCAGGAGAGATGTTATGTCGTAGGGTGGCCCCCCTGCACTGATAGGACTTGCAACAGGAGACTAAAAGCAAGTAACAGACAAACTCATTATCTGCATGTACACAGCAAATGGTGTGAAAAAAGCTAGTCTTCCTCGACTCTCATGTGTGCTGGTTAATATCTTCTGTGGCTCCAGCCAAACTGATTTTTTTCCCAGCACAAGTGAAAGCAGTATCTGGTTTCGGAATGGTAAAGAGGAAGGATGAGAGGGTCAAGGAGACTCCCACAGTGGGGATATACAGGCAACTTCCTCTAGTATTCTTGAATCTAGTGTTAATTCTAGGAAATAAAAACCATTTGATACATCTGCTCTTAGTTATTTGCACAGGCCGAAATTTGCCAAATCAGTTGTCGAAAGCTAGACACTGAGGCTGTCAACATGTATCTCCTTCTGGATTCAGTTGTGCTGATCAAGATGTTCCCAACCTGCTCTTTCTGTACCCATCGCCCTCTGTCTGGACCCTCTCACCTCGGATCTGCTGCTGGTTTGCTCTGGAGGCCAGTCCCTAACCCATTCCAGCTCAGAGGAGCTACTTGTGCTAAGCTCAACATGCTAGTCCTCTTGAAAAAGGCTTTTCCCATAGCTTTGGTAGCTGGGTGTGTGCTGGGAGATGCACTGTGTTCCTCTGGATGCTGTCATTTCAGCTGGTCTCCAGTTTTCCCTCCAACATGAGGCAGAGCATGTCAGACAACGTGGATGGCTGGAGGCTTCCCTTGTGTTTGAGATGCTGGACTCTGGATTAGCTGGTCTCCCTAAAGAGAAAAACCTTATCCAGTGTTGGTGATGCTGGGGGTCTTAAGATGGGTTTGTTTAGCTGTCAAGCAGGCATGGAGCCACTGCAGCCCAGCAATGCCAGCTCTGAACATATGGCCACCGCGGGGAGCAATGCCACGGTGCTGCAGGGGAACAAGCATCTCCTTCTGGCATCTCCAACCTTTGCAAAGGAGAAGGTTTCCCAGCTGCTCCCATGGTAGAGGCTCCCATGGGTTGTTGTTGGGGCTACAGCAGGGCAAACCAGCTCCTTCTTGGTTAAGTCTGAGGTATAAGAAAGAACAAAGTGGTTCAGGCTGCAGGTAAAGCTCCAGATCATTCACTGGACATGTGCCACGTTTACTGGCACAAGCATGCAGCAACGGGGCCTGTAAAAAACTTTTCTCCCACCACCCAAGGTCCATCTCAGCCACTTGCTGTCACTGCTAGATTCATCTGGGATTTGCTTCCACTTTTCACCAGCGTAAATAACCACAAGAAGCAAAATGATGAAGAACCCAGCCCTGAGACATCCATGAGGAGGTGGTCACCAGCCATTGGCATTGGAAGCATCCTGGAGCTATTAAAGTGGCGCAAGATAATGCAGCTTCCATCAATTTCCACTAATGGTCCTGAGCTCAGGGAGCAGCTGGAGATGCTGTCAGAGCCCATACAAACTCATTTCACTTGTGGCAGGGCTTAGTGATATACATGCCTGAACATAAGCCAGACACAATTTTTGGAGGTCTCTCAAAAAGCCCATCTTAGCCACCTGCTTTGATTCCCCAGCCCAAATGTCCGTTTGCAGCTGGTCCATGGAGAACAGCCTTTACTGGTGTCTAGACAAGCTTAGGCTTGTCCCTAGACTACTCCACACCTCCAAAATGTGAGTCTTTCCAACTGCTAATTAGCACAATCTTTGGCAACTCCACTAAGCAGAAGCCACCAGCCCTCCCACACACTCCTATTTCTGTGACATTGGCATAAGGAGCAACTTATTTGACATCCATAAATTTACCTCATGGTAAAACCATGTAAGAGCATGGAGAAGCAATTCCCTGGATCTTCAGGTAGATTTTTCCCCAGGAAAATCGAAAAGAAGAGGAAAAAAATAAAAAAATAATTACTAAACAAAAAACTCACCTCTTTCTTAAGAAATAAAAGGTATGGTGATGGGGGTAGGGTTCCTCTTCAAAGAGGGGCTAATTGGTTTGTATAAACTCCATCGGAGTTGCTGGAGGAAATCCATGCAGCACTTTGCTTGTTTGGCTCCTCGCTTCCAATTCCTATTCATGTATGCGCCACGTTTGACTGCAAATTGCAGCCATTTCCATAAACTCGTCACCTCTTCCCTGAGTGTGTTAGCAAAAGAGGGAAATCAAATGCTCTGCACTTTCCCTCAATAGCTCTTAGCGCATGTTTTGGCTTTAATCGGGAACAAAATGCTTTCTAAGTAGCATCTGATGTTGCTGGTTATGTGCTTGCTGCTCTGTGGGTTTATGGCCTGGTGCATTCAGATAACGGGTAACATTAGATGCTAATAGGAAGGCAGGTTGCTGGAGACAGGGGTTGAAACATGGCTTAAGCGCTACTGCAGGGAGGAAAAGGTTTGCCAGTGTCGCTTCCTCCACACCTTAATGATGCTGTGACTTAATTGCAACAGGGCAGCATGTGCGTGTAATGTGGGGAAGGGGCTTAGGGGCAAAAATGCTAAAAATGGAGAATACAAATGGTTGCACCAGTTCCAAATCAGCAAATAGCCTCCCACGTGAAGTCGCTCCCCAGAGCAGACAGGGGATGGGACAGGCTGAAGGAGCTGGAAGGAGAGGCATCGCATGCCTCCAGGGTCCCAGCAAGGCCATGCTCCAAGGACTGGAAAACACCTGCAATCTCTCAGCTGGGGATTCCCGTGGGAAGGGTCTGCCGCAGGCAGGGGCTGCGCTGACATGACATGGCAATGAGCTTTGCCGCCTCTTGGCCAGCTGCAAGGAGGGGAAGGGAGCAGAGCTGGGATCCGGAGGAGCAAATTAAGGCTATGACAGATGAGCTTTGGCAGGAATAGCCATGGCATCTTCCGGCGAAAAAGCAATACCCCCCGCAGCTCAGCTGTTTGGGGTCGAACCCAACCCACTGCCAGTTTGGGTACCAGTGCCACCATGGCAGGACCATGTTGTCCAACCGCCCCAGGGCCAGTGGGGCAGAAGGGCAATGCAAAACATCTGCAGGCAGATTGGGCAGAGCTGGTCTGCCAAAAGCTTTTAGTTTAGGCAGACAGCTCTCAGCATTGCTGCTGCAGTAACTTCACCCTAGTCACCTTCAAGCCAAGGTGAACCCAGAGCTGGAGTCAACGGGCCCTAAAGGCCACTTGAATCCTTGCTGTAGGGGAAATGATATTTAAGGGAGTTCAACGCCTATTTATGCCAAATTTATATTACTTGTGCTGTGTCAAGTGGCTGTGGGGAAAACCCAGGCCCAGTGAAATTACTCTTTCTGAAGTGAGGGGGTAAATCTGGTCCACCCAAACGCAGCTCTCCTGCCAAAGGGAGCATAAATGGGCATCTCTGTGTGCCCATGGCAGACCACACTCACACCTGCGTTGAGTGCACGTTGGTTCTGCTTTTCTCACCTGCATTACTTCCTTCTCACTTTGCAACTCTGGCCCCATCCGTTCCTTTCCCCATGGACTGCCACAACAGTTTTCCCTTTTGGTTTGTCTGGTTGGAAGAATCCGGCTCATTGGTGCATTGCTGTTCCTGACTCTGCTGTGATTAAATGATAATAATAACAACCAAATTACTTTTTAAAAAAAATATAACGCACACTAGTACCTCAGTGACAACATGTTTAAATAGCCTTGAAACTTTTAGGTGCTTTCAGTCTCCAGCTGTGGTCCCTGCCTTAGCCCGAGCGGAGCAGGAAAGTCCAAGCTCACATTCGTGTTTATTTGTAAAGTGATCTCGTAGCCAAACCACCCCCTCCCATTCCATTTTTACAGGCTTTTTCCTTATTAAGGTATAAGTAGCTTATTCTTGCATGTCCTATGCAACGTCCAGATGGTAGCTAGAAAGGGCAGCCCCATCAGACACCCACCAGCTGTCGCCTGCAGCCTCCACACCAACCATCCCCAAAACAGCCTTTTATTGCCTGCAACTCTTTAGTTTACACTAACACAATGTTGGATTTTTTTTGAAGAACAACAAAGTCTTGATCTAAGTTTCATGATTGCCACTGGTTTAAAGATGATGCTGGACAGCCAGTGATTACGGCTATGAGTAATCAAGGGATTATAGTTATTTCTTTCNGGGGGTTGAAAGCTGCCATTGTTTTCTAAAGCATTATATTTGGGCTTTCCTATGTGTCAGTGTTCATATCCCTCCATTCCTGCAGCAAAGGAGGCTCTTCTTGTTCCTGCCTTTCCCATTGGAAAGGCTGGCTGGGCACCCACACTGCCCAGGGTGAGATGCTGAGTCAGGGAGATGCTGACCCTGCATCCCTCTCCTCAGCATCTCCTGTCAGTCATGTCCAGTGTCTCCCACCCCGGCTTGCTGGGTTTTCTGGGAGCTGTTTTTAGGCACACACCCCTCCTCGTGCCTGCTAGAGCTGTGGTGTTTAGCTCGAAGCAGCGGGCTCTCAAGAACAACAAGCGGGCACAGTGGTGAGGGGCGAGACACCACCAAACCCTGCACGGCTCCAGCCCAAGGCATCTGCTCCTCTTCTGCTGGGAGGCTCCAGTGAGACTGGAGCCAGGGGTAGATCTAAGGGAACCAGGCACTGGTCCTCACTGCTATTGCAAAGCAGCTTTATCAGGCAGGGTATGTGATAAGGGAAATTATTAGCTAGCTGCCGTGTTAAGTGGTTGGGAGCAAGTGGGTGCACAAGGCCTGAGTGGTCCTGCCAAAGAGAGAGATCGGTGTTAACCCAAGGAAACACAAACCTGGAAGCCCTGGGGGATATTAATAGAAACTGTGTGAAATCTGCAGCCCCAGAAACCCCGCTGCTCTCTCAGAGTAATTAGCTAAATGCGAAGTGCTCTTTGCCTAAAAGCTGGAAATAGCAGCGCTGGGAGAAAGTGAAGACATCAGTGCATTCATCAAAGCAGGCGTTGCTAACTGGTGTTCAATGATGAAAATGCTTTGTCTGGAAATGCCCGTGAGTGTTAACTACTCCACTGCTGAGAGATGCCCTCGATATTGCTGCCAAATGTCTAACTCTGGTCTGTTGGGACCTGCCTTCTCCATCCAGGTGCTTCATTCATTCAGGTGGTGGCAATAAAGCAGCCAAACTGGTTTTAATACTGCATTTAATTCTGAAGCCTGTCACATTGGCTTTGTTTGGACGATAATAAGATAAAAATAGCATCCAGCTTTTTCCTCCTGACACCTTCAAAAGCTGCACAGAGGTCCCATTAAACTGATCTAACGTGACTGGCAGTGATCCATGGAGCATGGGAGAGGTGCGAGAAGGTGACTCTAATCTATAGGTTCCGCCTTCCTGGGCAGAGCAAGATGGTAATTTGTCCCACGGTGTCACTAACAGTGGTGGAGTGTTGCGATATTGGTATCACAGAGAAAGAGGTTTTGGTTGTGAGGCCATTTGCTTTAGGCAGTTCCTGCCTCGAACACTCAAGGAAGGACAGTGTCACCCTTATGCCTGGCATAAGGCTTGCAAACAGGGTTTTTTAAATTTACATGAAACTCCATTCAACTGCAGAACATTGAGGGAGCTCTTGCAGGGGTGAAGCTGGCATCTCAGGTCAGAGATTAAGCATCAAGACAGCATTCCTGGGTCTGAGGAGCTCTCCTAGCAGCCATATGTATGGCTGTATGACAGGCTTGGATGAAGACCCTGGTTTATGTCTCATTGCATGGGGGTTCCTAAACTATCTGCGAAGCCCAGGCAGAGCATTGCAGTAAGAGCGATAAAGGTTTGGCTGAACTGAGGTGACACAGTGGATGGGTATGTGGGAAGTCAATGTAGGCATCTCTGACTCATGCATATGATTTTGGCAACTGTCAGATATCAACCCCACTCAAGGTGCCCTCACCACAAGCATGAAAATGGCTTGTGGTCCTACCCGAGGGACATCCTGAGCACCAGACCTCATTACCTGGAAACTGAACATCTGAAGGCCAGAGGCAGCAGAATTCGTAGGTAGAGGAGTCAGCCTCCACAATGATTTCTCCCAGCAAACTGATTTGTCAGACCATTTTCACCAGGCAAATGTAAACAGGCTGTGCAAATGCAGCCAGATTATCTCTTTTTTTTTTTCTTTTTTTCCCCCCAGACATACTTTGGGAGGCGTTTGTTATACCACAGCCACAGGCTGCTTCAGCTCTCTGAAGACATCCTTTCTCAGCTGGCAAACAAGCCCAAACCATTTGCAGGCAGAGGACTTGGTTTTGTTATTTTCTTCTCAATTCTCACAAAAATTGAAACAAGGAAATAATACCTGTTTTTAAGGCCTGATTTCCAAGAATTCAGCCCAGGCTTCAAGACACTGAGACAAGAGTTAAAGCCTAGACACCCCTTTGGGTCCTATACCATACATGGTGTCCTGCAAGACAGTAACGCAGCTAGCCTGCTCCTTCTGCAACCCCAACAACCAAACATCTGCTAATGACTCAACTGCTTGAGATTCGCCTCAACTTGAACCCTTCTTGGATGCTCCACCATTCCTCTGGGACCTATGGTTAGAGTGGATCCATTCAGAAGGCTCAACCCACTGGAAATCTGTGGGCTCCACTTTAGGGACTGGTGAAGTCAAGAGGGGATGCAGATGGAGAAACTTTAGAAAATCTGCAGGAAAGCCACTTTCCCAGATGAAAACTATCGTCATACCATGTGTCAGTCCAGAGCTCACCTTTTCTGAGTGTTGTGGTTTAACCCCAGTCGGCAACTGAGCACCACACAGCTGCTCACCCCCCCGCCCCCGCAGTGGGATGAGTGAGAGAATCAGAAAAAAAAAAGTAAAACCTAGGGGTTGCGATAAAGGCAGTTAAATAGGACAGCAGAGAAAAGAGAAAATAATAATAATAATGATAAAAGAATATACCAAACAAGTGATGCACCGTGCAGTTGCTCCCCACCCACTGACCGATGCCCAGCCCGTCCCCGAGCAGCCATCGCTGCCCCCCAGCCAACTCCCCCAGTTTCCATACGGAGCCTGACGCCGTATGGTATGGAATAGCCCTGTGGGCAGGTTGGGGCAGCTGTCCTGGCTGTGCCCCCTCCCAGTTCCTTGTGCCCCTGGCAGAGCGTGGGGAGCTGAAAAGTCCTTGACTGGCATCAGCACTGCTCAGCAACAATTAAAACATCAGTGTGTTGTCAGCGTGATTCTCAACCTAAATCCAAACCACAGCGCTATACCAGCTACTAGGAAGAAAATGAACTCTATACCAGCCAAAACCAGGACACTGAGGTCTGCCAAGCCCATGGTTTCTGGTTTACAGATCCCATAGCAACATTTAGGTACCTCACACCTAATGGGTTCAGTTGGGCACCTAAATACCAGGTGGGCTTTTTCCTCTAATGCCCAAAGCTATCACCAGGCTTTGGCCAAGGTAGGCCATATATACTCTTATAACCCCTTCTGATAGGCCTCACAAGAACCTGTGCCCTTGCTGCAACAATTAGCATCTATTTTACACTGATAATGCAGTCCCTTAGCTATTTATTAGTTTTTGATTTAATTGCCCATGTACTGACCTCATCTTCTACATGCCTGGCAGAGCTTTACAGCAGGGCACTAACACACTTACAGCTTTGAATCTTCTGCGGTCTCTGTCAGTGGTTTACTTTAGCTGATTTAGCAGCATTTCTTATCCCAGAAAGAAAGAAAGAAACAACAACAACAAAAAATCTGATCTGATTTTCTGGCAAATAACTTATCTTGACAGCATAGCTATCAATCTCCAACCCCTTCCCCAATGCTCCGGCTAGAGGTTCAGCTGGAGAAGCCACCTCAGCTCTACCCGCAGAGGTCAACCCTGAAGCAACTGAGAATTTGTGCAGCCAGAGGTGGGAAGTGCTGTGGCTCCCCTCCCGTAACTATCCTTTTTTCTTCCCCTCCTCTAATTATCAGAGCAGACATACCAGAGCCACCAGCTAACCGAAAAGGCAGGCAGTGTTTGATTGACATCATTTTTTCTTAGATTTGTGGATCTCTGAGAGAGGGTTGGTTGAGCTTATTCCAAGGTAGGTAAACACTGAGTTGAAAAACTTCTTCCTGGCCCTGGACTCATAATTAAGACTCTTCTTCTTCTGGAAGAGACAGGAGACAAATGCAGTACCTGAGAGCTGGGCTGGAGGGGAAATGAGCAAAAGTGAAGCTGTAGCTGGAAACTTTCAGGCTCCAAACAAGCCAAGGGCTTTCTCAAACCCCAGTTCAATGGTTTGTTGCTGTCCTGCTCCATGCCCTGTTCAAGCCCCAAGCAGCTACCAGAGTGTGGAGTGCTAACCTGTCCTCCCAGCCTTTCCTTGCACCTTGTCTGAATTATTGGTGTAATTTTTCTGGAATGGCTTAGACAGGTGTCAAGTAGCAAATTCTGCTTTTGGTATGGAGCTTTTTGCTTTCCCTTCTTGCCTAATATTTCTGAGCCAAAACCCACAAGAAAAAAAATCTAAAAATCCTTCCACCTGGAATAAGGTTCACAAAAGAGGCTCGTTAAACTTTGATGATTACCCATTCAAATGGAGCTCTGTTGGACAAAGAGATAGCTGCTGCTGAGGACAAGCCAGTTTTTCAAGACTCAACTCAAAGGGGCTGTTGGCTAAATGTGGGAAAGCTTGGCAAGGGATTTAGCTCTACTGAGGAGCCTGATCAGAGAGCCAACCTGACAAAGGGTTCTGGCACTTAGAGAAATCAAGGTCTCTCCAGCCACTTAAAAGGAAACTTGGGTAGAAGAAAGAACAAAGAGGCATGATTTTTTTGTAACACAGACATCCTTTGAATTGAAGGACCTGCACAGGGAAAAGAAAGCTTCCTTAGAGGTGGGGGGAGAAGTGAATGGTTTAGAAGAGAAACCCTGTGTAGGAGGAGAAAGATGTAGGACATTTTTTGAGTATATGAATAAAGTCAGCAGAATGTAAGAAAAAGAACCCTCAGGCAGGGAAGTGTCTGCAGATGTTGTATTTTTTGTCTCTGCAGCTGTTTATTCCTTGTGCTACAGTGAAGAGTGATTGTGCTTTGAGCTCCTGAAAAGTGCACGATCCCGCTACAGTATGACCTTAGGAGAGAGGAACAACAAACTCGCACTGTCCACGAAGGCCAACCAGTTCAAATGCTCCATAAAGTCCCATTTCTGGGGCACAGCGGCAGAAAACACATCCAGAGAGGGTCTGGAAAGCTCCAGAAAATGAGGAGAACTACAACCTATGTAAATTAAGAGGTCAGGCCAGGACACACCAGAGTTACCTGTTGATGGATGGTTCAACGGAGACGCTCACTGGACCTGTGCCATGTGGCAATTCACACAGAGATACAGCAGCAAAGCTTACACCTTTCCCCACGAGAATCAAAAACCCCAGCACAGATGCGCTGATGCCACAAAAAGTCTTTTTTTCTGACCCATTTATTCCGTTTTGGTAATTGGTTTGAGAACAAACAGCAAAACCCCTGGTCTCTCTGTCAGGATTTGATGATAACACCTCTACCACATCCATGCCAGCGAACTGCTCCTCTGCGGATCGCTAGTCAATGCTCATCAGCAGCAGTGGTTGGAAATTTTCTTTTAAAATCAATTTCTTTAAAAGATTGGGTTTTCAGTTATGGGATTTTAAAATTGTCCTTTTTCTGCTCAGAAACTCACTATAATTTGGAAGCGCTTGTTACTGGAGAACAGACGTTGAATGCCTCAAATCAAAGCATGTCTATGTAGATGTATACATATATATGTGTATATACACACACAGAGAGATGTGTTTAGATTTTGTATAACCGTGTGTGTATGTTTATATGTATATAGATATATTTCTCCGTAACAAGTGGGCATGCAGCTTTTCTCTGAAATGGGGGAATTTTTCCATGGAAAATTTAGACAAAACCAAAACTCTTCTCACTGACCACCATTTCCTCCAGCACGCCCGTCAGTTCCTCTTCAGTGTCACAGTGTTTAACCAGACCTCGTTGCCTGGGAGGGTGGTAGCACACGCGGCCGTGCCAGCTCCCCACTCCGGAGACTCCCCGTGCCTTGGGGAACCCCAGCGCTACACAGTCCC